>JAHPZR010053881.1:5000-17431 GCA_019787425.1 Platygyra sinensis | reverse complement strand
GCCAGCTGTCTTCTTGAGCTTAACCCCACGGGGTACTTGGGGGCTGAGTGTCAACACTGCTGACTTTCTGAGCAAGCTGGCAATGGAAATTATAAAAAAAATTGTAGAGTGGAAATACCAGAGCACACTAAAATAGATTGCAAAAAAAAAAACCCAGAAAAAGAAATTTATTAACTGCTAGCTATTTGCATCCAAGTTCACATATACCACTGGAATTGAATAGTGCAAGAATAGACAGCATTGACATCCTTCTGTTAAAGACCTCCAACTTTACAACCTTATACAGTTTACAGTAAAGTCATCATACAAACAGTGGGAAAATGAGCTGTTATGCTTGACTGTACAATTGCCGGTTTCATTTCGCAGTTTCAGTAGCCAAGAATTAGACTAAAATCACCTAAAATATGTGCACTGGGATCTAGAGTACATAGTCTGTGTAAAAACATGAAGAAAGAAATCAGTGTAGTATGTGAATCTTAAGTGCTGATAAAGGTAATATTTTAGCATCTATCAAATAGTTACATAATCTTTAAATAATGAAAGAGAAGTCCTTTGAACAGTGTGTCCTCCAACTTCACACACCAATTATTATGGGTTTTAGGTGAAGTCTTCATATTTACAATGTGCAAGGTGTCCTCTTCATACAATATCAACAGTCTATTTTACAAGTCTCTCACTGAGAAATTCTTCCACACTGTCTGTATTCCACTTTTCAATGCTGAAAATTAAGAATGAGTGCCAAAAAATGAATCCTAAGAAGTTTGAAAGCAAGGACAACAAATTCTTAATAAACTTGCTTTGTCTAAGAGGTCACTTTCCAAGCCAGAGATAATGTACTTCCTTAACTACAACAGGACCTTGCCAAAAACCAAATAGTTAGAGTGGTGGTGCCATAAATTAAAACTAATTTCTATAAATTAGAATAGCACAAATTATGTCCCTCTAAGTATTGTTCAGTGCTACCAACTGAGAGGTTACTACTCTATCTGAGAGCAGGGGTGGTGCAGTGTTGAGGGCACTTGCCTCCCACCAGTGTGGCCTGAGAATGAATCCCAGACCTGAAGTGATACTGAGGGTTGAGTTTGTACTTGGTTCCCATCCTTTCTTGTCCAGTACCCATTATAAAAGCCTAGATCAAGAGAGGACGTATGACAGTCAAGTGTCTTGACCAAGAACACATGACAAGGAAAATGGCCAGGAACTGCATGTCAGTTACCTCCAGACACATGTATATAATGATTCATCAAACCATAGTCACAGTGTCTCATATGCAATTAAAGGTAAACTCTTGGTTGGCCATTCATCTTACCTAATTTAAGTTACATTTACAAATTAGGAAGAATTTAACACACCTTAAAACCTCTTTAACATCATTATTTTCATCATGAAGCTTTAGAATGGGATCAGCCCCTCGAACAAACTGAAAAACCAACAGAGCATTGTTTAAAGCCCATATAATACAATAATAATATTATGATTAGTATACTAAAACTTACAGTGGATAGCATTGAAGACACACTCTGACTGGCTAGTCAAACTCCATTATTTGCTATTTACCTCCGAGCAAGGTAATATATCTTTCAACTAGTCAAATTAACTGGTAGCCAGTTCTTACCAAGAGCCCTGCCTGTACAGTAAAATGTAATGAGTAAAACCATGATTAAACAATTTAATCATAATGATATACAACTAAACAGCTTACGTTTATCCTAAGGTTTGGAAACTTTGCAGGCCTGTCACTCCGGACGAAGGCTGTACAATAACATATTAAGAGTTAATAAAACAACAACAACCATCAGCAAGTGTAGTGTGTGTTCACATGACATCATCAAATTCTCAAATCTAAAACAAAAGGCCCACTAAAGGTTTTATCCTCATCAGGCATAAGAGATAGTAAATGTATATCTGTTTACAACTTTCCAGTTCAATAGTGTTCTTCATTTGGAAACCAGCCCATTTTGAATTCTGGAGTTATGGTAGTGCATGACATAAAGCTAAGATCACGTTTGTTGAAAATATACGCTTATCTCGTGATTTTTAGCCATTTTAGGAGTTGAAGTATTAGAAAAGTGCTCATGTAAATGTTTTTTTTGGTTCAATTCCGATAACCAGTTGACTAGACAGCCCAACTAAGTTCCAGATGTTTACACTACTTTCCAGCCGCCATATTGGAGGACTAATTAGGTCCTCTAAAATGGGAGCTCCACTCTAGGCTGTATTATTTTGGGCAGAAAATTTTGATATCTTGGGACAATGCACACACATTAAACCTGGTGAACTGTCTTCTTTATTTATCATCTGTAATATCACAATTTCTTGACTTTATCCACTCAATGGTTCTTGATTTCATTTGTTATTGCATGACAATGAACACACTATACTGTATTTAACCCATTGACCCCCGTGCTGCCTGTAACCGGCTATGAGGAGCTTTGGCCTTTCTTCCACTTCTGACGTCATCACTTTTGACCAAAATTGGCATCATCTATATTCAACTTCTGCAGGAGGAAAAGATCTTTCCAATGATCGGCCTAATGGAGAGCCTGAGATGTGCACAAAATGCTCAAAAAGATGAGTGAAAAACTAAGAGCAAAATTTCCTGCCATTTCACCCGGCTGCTCCATGGTTAAAATTGGCCACCTTGTTGGTGCCTTCTTAGAAATTTTTTAACCACAAGCAAGCCCAGTAGAAGGTCAATCACTGCAGCAAAAAGAAAAGAAAAGGAGAAAATGAAAAGGGGAAAAAATATTCCAAAATTGAAAAAGCCTGAAGACGTAGGTCACCTTCTCGTCCAAACACTCTATCAAAATTTTGACTTCTGCGCATGCCGGAGCCAAAATGCGCAAAACGCGATTCTAGTGGACAGAAAGGCTAGCTGCAATGTTGCAAATGCATTTTCGATCAGAAAAAAAGCTAATTTGGCCAAGATTCAGCCTCAAAACCACCAAAATGTCCAAAAAACATATTTTTGGCAAAAAGCTCTGGGGGTCAATGGATTAAATATGATATGTGGTGTACCAAAAATGCAGTGCATTTCACTAAGAGCTCAGTTACATGTAAGTACCATAGTCCTGTTTTTTATTCAAGCTGAAGCGGCATTCTACTTGTAATTCAACAAAAGTTTTAAGAAATTTTTTTGGATCCATATCACATACAAAATTTTGTTGTCCTTACCCTGTATTTGAGGGAACCTCCCCAACTTTCAGTTACACACTTCAAGAGTACCAAAGGAATATCTCTAAACAGGGCAAGGAAGAAATATCAAATCATTAAATATCATGGATGTGATCAACAAACAAGAGATAATTGCGTATGTACATGGAATGAACCTATGGTGGATGCAGATACCTAGCATTACTGTACGAGGGGAGCATAGGGGCCTATTAGAAACCGAAAAACCATGCAAAAAAATTGCTGAAAACGACAAAACCACAATAAATTTTGTCCAAAACCGAAAACAAAGCCCTCACTGAAAAAGCCTCATAGGCTTCAGAATCTCACTGTTATTTAATTTTTCTACATGTTAACTTGTTTTACTTGCCAAAGTTCTTTCGACATATTCCCTCGTCCCTTGTTAGTGCAGTTAAAAAAAAATTGCTTATTATTTTTGTAAATCAGCTCAACTGACCTATAGCAGATGGGAAGCTGGAATTAAATTGCACAATAAAATGATTGTAGGTGAGTTTTGTTTAAAAGAAACACCATATTCTGAAGTTACTTTTTGATTGCCATTGTCAGTATTTTCATTTGTGTACGTACAGTGGCAGCCGCATTTTAAAGCCAAACTAAGTTTACCATCTTTATTCATTTACTACTTTTTACTTCTTTACAACCACAGTCTCTTTTTGCTTTTATTCCACGTGAACGGAGCGAGTGAGCACAATGTTATTCCTGTATTGGGCTCTAGACCTCCATGGTCCAGCAGTCTTAAGATCAAAGTCTACAAGACATTATCCCAGCTGCGTGATATTTGAGAAATAGTCCTTTGCATTGATGTTATCTTGAGCTTTCCTGTTACGACCCACATAACGGCTGTTAAACAGACTAGGCTTGTCATCCATCCCTCTAAAGGGTGGAACACTATGTAAATTGTCCTGGGAATTACATTGGTTTTTGCACGACTGTGGGATGTAACTTCCTTGGCAAAACTAGAAAAACCTTAAAAGGCACTGCAAAAAAAACCCGAATAACCACCATCATTGTTGACGAAAACCGAAAACCAAAGACTAAATTCAAGAAAACCTGCACACCGTGGAAGACCCCAAGACCAAAAAACCACAGTTTTCAAGTGCAAAAACCGAAAAACTGAACCAAACATTGGCCAAATCTGCAAAACCGAAAATCCCAATGGCCCCCTCCTGTACCCCAGTTTTGGATCAGACATTTCTTCCTCTCTTATAAAATGTCCATCAGGGCATTACCTTTCAAGCCGATTGTATAAATAAAGTTGAAACAATTCAAAGTTAACTCACAGGGAAATCTGAGCAGGCTCAAATTCACCGAGAGAGATCACAGGCGTCCCAAGCTCACGTTTAGAGAAAGCAAAGATATTATATCTATTTATTCATATAAGCGTCATGGCTGTGCGAGTTGGAATGTGACCTTCCATCTTACGCGGTGTTATGTTACAAGAGAACCGTTGAGAATTTGAGCGCTTTTTAAGATGTTGTATGGGGAATAAAGTATTGTTGATTTACAACGCTAAATACTTTGAAATATCCAAGTTTTTTAAGTAAGATGATTAAAACAAACTTACCTTTTGTGTGTCCGTTGTGCTTTGTCGTTATTTTCGCTGTTTTGGGCGTTTTATGCCACTACTACTGTTCTTCCCTTCATAAGACGGAGTCAAGGCAACACACTCGGATTTCGACTGCTGTCAACTCGGAGGCGGTTTGCGTCCAGAAAATCCATCCGATGGGAAAAAAACGTCCACAGTTAAGGCTCTATGATCCTTGCACCCACATAAATGTTTCTTCTGCGAAAATCCTCGCGCATTACGCTGAAAATGAGCACTTTCCACCGCCGATTCCATGATCTCTTCTTCATACAGCACCGTGTGATATTTTGGTCCGACATGGCTGTGGAATAGGCTTGGGCCCAAGGTCAAATTTCACGCTACCCGGGGTGGTACAGTCAATTAATGTACATCACTTACCCCATCCCCTGAGTGAACTATTGCCTTGCTCTATTGTCACGATCAACCAATGGCATAGTGGGGTGACGTGACGAGAGATAAACAATGGACATGATTTGAATATACTGTGGGATTTTCCATGAAAGCACGACTGCGGTCACTGCGCGCAATGTTAAATTATGACCCATACTAGCCAAGCTTATTATCTCCGCCTGTCCATGCGACAAGCGAACGCTCATTCTGCTGATCTAACTTACATCTTTTCCAGACAAACCGCCCTAATGATTGTCGTGAAAAGCGTGTTATTTTGGAGGACAAAAGTATTGGCTAATCAGGGGGTATGTAAACCAGACACAGGATGTTTTAAAATAATCGCACCTTTACAATGTCCCGGCGGCTAGCTTTAATGACCATGGGTAGCTTAACCGCATATTGCGGGATTATTCCCATTTCTCGAAGTTTAAAAGAATGGCATTGACTATCACTTTGATTTTAGATAAGGCACGTTGAAAACCGCGCAAAATCTCCTATTTACCAATGAATTATAAATTTACGGCCCGGGCTTAGGCATATAACTTTACAGTAAATATTAGAGTATTTTCCGGTTGTATGTGTTACATCAAAGTCGACACTATTGAGATCGATTCAATTGATCCCTAAACAAAACGTGAACCTTTGCCACTCTTTAGCCTTTTATGAAACGATTCGTCGTCGATTTCGACAGGTCTCTTCGCCTTTGATAACATTGCAGTGATCGCAGTCGTGCTAGAAAGTACTCGTGGAAAACCCCGCAGTATATTCAAATCATGTCCGTTGCGTCACCCCCCTATGCTATTGGTTGATCGGGACAATAGAGCAAGGCGATAGCTCACTCAGGGGATGGGGTAAGTGATGTACATTAATTGACTGTACCACCCCGGGTAGTGTGAAATTTGACCTTGGGCCCAAGCCTATTCCGCGGCTGTGTCGGACCACAATATCACACGGTGCTGTATGAAGAAAAGATCATGGAATCGGCGGTGGAAAGTGCTCATTTTCAGCGTAATGCGCGAGGATTTACGCAGAAGAAACATTTGTGTGAGTGCAAGGATCATAGAGCCTTACCTGTGGACGAAAAAATTTCCCATCGGATGGATTTTCTGAACGCAAACCGCCTCCGAGTTGACAGCAGTCGAAATCTGAGTGTGCTGCCTTGACTCCGTCTTATGAAGGGAAGAACAGTAGTAGTGGCATAAAACGCCCAAAACAGCGAAAATAACGACAAAGCACAACGGACACACAAAAGGTAAGTTCGTTTTAATCATCTTACTTAAAAAACGTGGATATTTCAAAGTATTTAGCGTTGTAAATCAACGATATTTTATTCCCCATACAACGTCTTACAAAGCGCTCAAATTCTCAACAGTTCTTGTGTAACATAACACCGCGTAAGATGAAAGGTCACGTTCCAACTCGCACAACCGTGACGCCTTTATGAATAAATAGATAATTAATTTTTCACTTTCTCTAAACGTGAGCTTGGGACGCCTGTGGAGAGATTGCACTAGATTTGATATGAATGACTACATGTATGAAGTTGATTTTTAATAGTGACCCATTGCCATTTAATCTGATCAAAATATGCTATTCTTTAACAGAGATTTATTTTCTTCTCATCTAGCCAAAAAGCAAGGGAGGTGCAAAAATTGAAAAATTCATTCAGCTCTTGGAAGAGCGAGGCACGAGACATTGAACTATTTTATTCCATGAAGTGCATTTAACTATGTTGTTGCTGATGAATTAATTTCCCACAGCCCCACATTAGGCTGGAGGTAACTATTCACCCCCTTGGGGTCTTAGCATGGTCTGACTGGAGTCTCAACCATGATTAGTGAAGTTTGAAATCTATGATGGCCTATAAGGGACATGGAGGCCTAATGTTTTATATTCATGCTTAAAGATGGTTTGTATTGTGCACTCTCGAGAGTTTGTTTATGTTTTTTGTTTCGTTACAGGTAAGACATCACCAATTGTAGACATTTTGCAACTACTTACATGAAGTAAATTCAAAGTTTAAAAACAACTGCCATTATGGACGCAAAGCGGTCAAAGCTTAAGGCTGGTTTTCACTAGAGACGGAGTCATAGTCAGGAGTCGTAATGAGAGGCGTAGAGTGAAATCAAACTGACAGAGTCAGAAGCAGAACAGTTATTCTGCTTATGACTGTCCCTTATGATCAAGTCAAAACAACATTGTCGGAGTCGCAAACAGAAGTGGAAAAATAAACCATAGACAATGTTTGACTCCCGGTCTTATGATTGGTTGGTTTTTTCGCTTCTGCTTCCGACTTTGACAACCTAGTTTTCACTGGATCATAACTGATGGAGTTGTAAATGCAATCAGAAGAAATGGAAACATTCTGATCCTTCCGACTCTGATTCCGTCGAGCTTATAA
The DNA here is from genome assembly GCA_019787425.1 of Platygyra sinensis. NCBI lineage: Eukaryota > Metazoa > Cnidaria > Anthozoa > Scleractinia > Merulinidae > Platygyra > Platygyra sinensis. The sequence goes on along the minus strand of JAHPZR010053881.1, from coordinate 9,863 downwards.
CTCTGCTATGACTCTGATTTCCGATTTTCACTAGTCCACAAGGTCTCTTGAGACTTTGACTAGGACTCGGACTGTGTCGCTAGTGGAAACTCAAGGGACACTAAAGGGAAATAACACTATATAAATAAAGCATTATTATTATTATTATTGTTATTGTTATTATTATTATTATAAAACCAGCCTTTAATGCTTCGTTCTTTCTCGTATCACTTCATGAAACAACTTCATAGTAGTAAAAATAAATGAAGCTGTTGGAAAATGAATTGAAAGGCCTCAAAAATAAAGGTATGTGGTTCTTAACAAATAACATCAATTCGCATTACATCAAATGAGTCATTTATAATGTTTATCATTCTCATCCCCAGAGGCCGCGATCCTTTTGGTCAGTTACGGCGATCGCGACATTCCGGTTTTGAATGGCTTTGTAAACACTATAGATTGGGACCAGAACCAATCACATTTGTCAGACTCGGCTTGGAGCATGCGCAGAGTGACGGGAAGTCTGTGAAATGCGGACTTCCGGAGTTGGACCTGGCCAGAGGTCGCGATCCCCATAACTGACCAAAAGGATCGCGGCCTCTGGGGACGAGAATGAATGTTTATAAACATAAGGGTTTTGAGACTGCGCAGTACGCACTGGAAATCATCTTTAAGATACACTGTAAGCATCTTAATTCTTCCATGCCTTGAGCTTATGTAAGGCGTACTAAGCAAACCTTTCCGATACCTGTTTTCAAACAAGTACTAAATAAAAAGCTGCAAAAATAATCACTGAAAGCTATCAATGAGACGTATTTAATCCAAACCTTCGCGACTTCATCTTGACCGTCTGCGTGACAACACTTTCGGCAGTTCTGTTCTAGAGAAGATTCTGTGAGATTAAAAGGTTTTAACTCGTCACACGAGCTGCAAAGTAAGTTCACTGAAAACCCCATGTCTCTGCATTGTTCTGGAGTCAACTCTGATAGTGTGAACTGAATAAGCGCCAAGAAAAAGGAAAGGAAAGGAGACATGTAGTTCGTCCAATCCATTTTGAACAACGCACAAGTCGACAAGCGACAGGCTGAAAAAAAGGTCGGCCCAGACCTCTCGCAGTCTTCGCATTCGACAGTTTGCAAGAATCTAAAATTTGATCAGCCAATGGTGGCTTACGGCCCAGTTTTTCCAAGAATGATAGGTTTCCTGGAGTTTTGTGTCTTTTATTTCTGTCAGGGTGTAGAAACTACGGAGAGTGTTTATGAGCGTCGTAAACACAGTAAACAGGATTTGCTTGCTGAAACTTAAATTGTCTTTTAATTTTGTGTGACAGGAAACAGGGCATGACGTTGTAAAGGTGTCATATTTCACGTTGCACGTGTACATTTCCCGCGCTTTCAGTCTGATCTGTCACTTTCTGCCGGCGAAAGATTTCAGCCGAAGATGTCGCTCTCAAGCATCATTAGAAACCAAGGCAATGAGTATTTTCGTCAAGCTTGTCAAGGAAAAAACCTAGGCCTTCAGAAAACAAGGGAGTTATATGACCAAGCCTTGGCTCGCTACTACCAAGCCAAGGAGAAGGCCGAAAATCTGGAAGACGAATCTTCAGCGGCGAAGAACATCGGCAAAGCGGCTTGGAGGATGTCAGGTGTTCTGGCACAGAAGATGGAAGGATTTCAGATCATTCTTCACTATCAGCACGAAGCAATCAAAGGGTTATGTGTCGCGTACAATCGAAGCGAGGATTGCAAATCGGTACAGTGGCGAAGCGAAGTTCTTGGAACACTGAGCCTTTGTTTACAAGAAGTGATCGATTCGTGTGACACATTTCCCACCGACATAAAGATTTATCAAGTCGAAAGGCTCGTTTCGCTCACAACAGTGGACAGAGCCACTGCAGATCTGCAGTTGAAATTAGGTACCCTCTACTTCCACGACGGAGCGACCAAACTTCAGGATGGCGACTACAAGACGTGCCTTTCGCGTATGCGAGATTGCTATCGCCCCATTGAAGAAGTGAAACGTCTAGCTCGTATTACCGAAGATGAACTCGACGATCTTTTGAGCGAAAGTGAATCCTTGGAGCAAGATGTATTCTATCACTCCTGTTCTGCTTCATCCATGCAGGCTCGGCATCACGGAGACCATCTCCTTACTGTGGCCTTGCAGGACGTGGAAGAACTGGACATGACCTTGGTTTTTGAGGTCATCGACTGGTACAAGCAAGCTGTTGTTCTCGCAAGGGAGATTGAGCTAGAACAGGAAGCGATCGCTGAAAGCAGATTGGGAGTTGTATATGATAAGGTGTTAAAGCTAACACACCGTGCCAAAACATACTTCAATCACACTTTGCAGCTGGTTGAGTCCATGAAGCCTCGTGTTTTCACCTCGCATGACTGGTACAAGGAATGCGTCTCCACCTTACAGAGATACCAGGAAGAGGTGCGACAGCGGGATGAAGAGGAGAAGAGAAAAGTGCGAGCTAAGTATCTAGAGGAACTGTCAGAGGAGTTAGCAGATATAAAGAAAAACAACACCAGTGCTATTGCTTTGATAAAACATGTCTACACTACCTATCCTCCAAAAGCCTCTTCCTGGGAAAAACCAAGTGATGATGACATGGCCAAATGGGACTCAATGGAGTCAGGCACAAAGGAGTTCAAGAAATTGCTTCTCAAGGCGTTGGCTGTTTTCCATCCTGACAAGGTTGATGAAAAGGAACATGGAATGAAGTGGAAGGTGCTAAGTGAAGAGATCACAAAAATGATCACTAATTACTATGAAAATACCAAGTTTGCATGCTGAACTGTTAGATAAAGTGACAAGAATGCTGCACCCCCCCCCCTCCCCTGCTCCTGGAGGGCAACAGGAGGGGGTAGGGGAGCTCAAGAATAAAACTGTCAGAAAGATGATGAGTTTTTAAGAGGTTTCAGTATTTTGGGAGCTAATATAGGTCCCCCCCATATTTGTTTGTGGTCAATGATATTCTTTATAATATTGTGGGGTCATTAAGATCTAATTTATAATCAAAAGCTTATGCCCTTTTCTGATATGATTAAATTTAAAAATTGTATTTTCTCTCTAAGTGTTGACCATAAGGTCCCGTAGATTTAATAATCTCCCTTGCCAACTTCTCCATGATATCAAGTTTTTTTGTGGGTTATGATATATGCATTGGGGGGAGTGGAGGGTAACTTCCATTTTTATCACTTAATTGCTGAAATTATTGGTGCTGATTTCATGTATTGGATTAGCGAATAACATCCAATTATGTATCTTTGTTCGTACCAATGTAAAATTAATTTGTAACATTTCATCGTTTGATTTTGAACCAGAATATTGATAGTCCTATCATAAGTTGGTAGCTTTTAGTTTTTATTGCAGTTCCTGTTGAAGGGTCATAATAAACAGATATCGCTTGTCATTTCCTTGAATGTTAGACAGTTATCCAGCATCTGAAAATTGGTGCCTTTTCATGATCATCTTGCATTCTTCTTAATTTAAGATTGGTTATAGCCAAGTTGCCAGGAGCTTATCACCTGAGAAATAGCCAGGGCAATAGAGAATATTAATTCCTCATAAATTTACAATCATAGGTGTTCTTGTTGGAGGTTACGTTGTAGAGTTATCATGATTCTAATGTACCTTATAAATGTAATAAAAATAAATTGTGAGAAATGAAGTGTTTTTGTTATGGTTTCTGTCTTACTTTTGGGTTAAATAATCTTACATTTTATTAGAAATGCTAAAAGGGTTGAACAACCCCTTGTAGACATCTAGTGTTTTTTTTGTAAAATAAAATTTACAGTGAAATTTAGGATGGGTTATTGAGGTATGCACCCTATTTGATGGATGCACACAAGCCATCAGACGAGTGTGTCACTGATATTCTTATCACCTTTTGACATAATCTGTGATTATTTTGTGAACAGATGAATGGCAACATGGGAGCTGTCTGATTCCTACTCCTCCCTCCCCCTATTCTCTTCAACTCCTGCCTCCTGTCCTCCCACTAATGATGTCATCTATACATCTGATTACAAATAAGAACCAATCAGAATGCAAGAATACTGAACAGCATCAAATGTCTGGAATCTGTACTAAAGTGCCCCTATGATCAAATTCTTGATATCCATGTTTTTTTTTTTACATTTTCATACACAATGAGTCTTTCCAATGTATCTTTCCAAATTTCAATCTCTTATCTAAACTCATGTTCTTTGGACCCTTGTATTCAAGAATTTATGGCTGCTATTAATTTTACTTGTTCTAAGTCTTGGTTGAGAATTTGAGAAAAAGACATTTATTCAAAGTGGTTGAAATCATGACAGCATTCAGTACTGCAATTTGCATAAAGAATAACAAAGACCACTGGCTCTTATATTCATGCAATTTTTACTCTAAATAAACAACAGCCTCATTTGGCAAGAAAATATGGTAGGATATTTGTCTGCAAAAAAATTTAAGGTGGCTCTGAACCCCACCTACAGAATTTTTTTAAACTTTGGTAAAAAGTACTCCCGATCCTGCTTATGAAATGTTGATAATATAAAAAAAAATTGTCATGCCTTTTTTTTGAATTAAAAGCCCCTCAAGCTGTAATTAAGGGTGTTTTTAGCAGGTCATACTGTTGCTATGGTAAGCTATTGTGTTACAAAAATGATAACGTGTTACCAATGGTTGGGCAGTTTTTTTGATACCATGATTGCAGCATCAAGCGATAAAGAGTGGCTATAACAACCCATCAATATCTAAATGCTGGAAACTGTTTTGAGCCGCCTTAATATGTACAGGAAGTTTTGGGAAAAAATAGTCTTCTTGACCTTATACTATGAAGAAGAAGACTATTTTTCCTCAAAACTTTGTATAAAATGTATTAGGACAACA
>JAHPZR010053880.1:7500-11006 GCA_019787425.1 Platygyra sinensis | reverse complement strand
GGGCTACATGGGCGCTGGCTAACCTGTGCAATGTAGACCGTAAGTCTGTCTGCACCAGTTTACTTTTAAAACTTCTATAACTAGCACCTTCTTTAGCCAGGCGTTTCACTCGTGTGATGAAGTTGGATATTCTTCTTTCTAAAATTACGATTGCACGTATTTAAATCCCCTTGATTGTAAAGAGAATAGGCATATCTACCAGAAATAAAATGGTGAGAAGTGCGCGTGCGAAATAAATAGGTCCCAAGCTAAGTTTTCACCTTGCCATTATCTTGTAGTGCGTGTTGTTTTGCCCATTGTTCAACGTTCCTCAAGTTAGAAAGCACTTTCCTCGGGTGTTTTCCATAGTGCCTGTGATGAGGACAGTCTCATATATATCAATGTGTTCAAATCATTGATTTATTCATTTAAGTATGTACTTATTTTTTCAGCTGGAAAGTACTGTAAACTTGTTTCTAACGAAGGTGGCATCAGGCTATTGCAAGGTCTTTCCGAGAACTCCCGAACATCTCCGACAGTCCGAGAACTCGTCGACATGACCCTCGAACAATGCCGGCAACACGTGGAAAACGTTTAGTTTTTCAGAGCCAGGATTTGACTTGAAGGGTGGAGAAAAAGGGAAAAACTGTCCTTTGAAGCAGTTCAGCCTCTGTCGTGTAGTACACGAAGACAAATGTTGATATTTTGCGTTACGTCTACGATTTGTAACTAGCGCTTGTAATACTGCAGTAGAAGCGTGCTTTTGGGAATGTGTTGAGCGATGCCTTCTGAAGTTTATTTTTGTTTTTAGAAATTTAGGGCTCTGTCGCTTTCGAATGGCCTTATTTGGGAATTAAATTTAGGGATTTCATGTAATTTGATTATGTGTGCCCAAGAGTTGATGGAGTCATTAGTTTTAAGGTCAACGTTTATATTTACCGTCGCATTTTCGGCAGTGTTTCTTAATTTGTTTTTCCGCTAACCTTGCACACTGCGTCAGAAGTAAATGATATGATCAACGCTAATGACAGCTATATCAGGGACCTTAAGATTGGACTTCGAGTACGAGATTGAGTACGAGTGCGATTTTCGAACCAGTGATGTTTTCAGAGCCCTTGCTCTTTATTTTGGTTTTAAGCTGGTGGAGTGGGTAGCTCACGGGATGTGATGGGTATGTGAGGTGATAATGTCAACTCGTATTTGTACTCCAATCTAAAGTCCCTTATTCAGTATCAAAGATAGTAATAATAATAATGATGATGATAGTCAGAAAACAATCTTACTTGTCTAGGGTGAAATAGCTTTTTGTCCCTCAAAGGGCAGCACCGTGCTTGTACTAAAACACGTACATGATAACACAGTCTGCTGCGGTCAATTTAATTGACTCGGGGCTTCAAGAACTGCTTATTTTGCTTATTTTCTGTTTTTTTTTTTCGCCTGATATTTTAAAATCTCGAAATGTAATTTCTTGTCAGGCTTTAATTTATATCTCTAAATAACAGACTAATAGACCCTGTGCAAAAATGGCTACCTTTAAATTGTTCTTTTGTTCGGATTCAAAATAGCGTCACTAACCTCATTCCGGGTAACAAATTCTTTACAATTTTTGTCTCAAAAACGAGGTTATAGTGAGGCTATTTTAAATACGAACAAAAGGCAGCCATTTTTGCATTGGGTCTAAAGTAAATGCTAAAATATGACTGAGTTGCTGTAGACGGTTTTCACTCGAGTGTCAAAACAACATTGGTTTTGAAATACCACGCTACATGATTGGCTTAAAAATTAATAACAAACAGAGCATGCGTCCAGGGAAATGTATAATTATGGTACTTCCATGTAAGTAAATCTCAAAATAAAGAAACAAAAATTGAACACTTTATGGGTTGAGGGGGTGGCAGTTGAATTTCGGAGCTTGGGATGTACGCTCACATACATTCGGTACATACTATTTATGCAACGTAGACTATCCCACGAGTCACTTGTATTTTCCGCATACAAACGAGCCCTTTAGGCGTACCCACACGCAAGGTCAAATTCGTTTGCTTCAGGTGGGCTACAAAGGACCGCTTATATTCTAGGAATCGCCAGGGAAGGGAGATATTTCTTAGCGCTCCTTTTTTCATTGCTCCTTCTTCCATGGTTCCGCCATAGTTCAAGAGCTCGACTTGCCTCGAAACGTTTCAGTGTGTGCTGGCACATCTGTAATTATTTTGGCTGCATTAAAAATTAACTTTCAACTGACATCCCTTTCAAATCCCAGAAATAACGGATGTCCGGGATAACCGCAATTCGGGGCAGGTTTGGAAAATGAAAATTGAGTTTCTTGGAAAACTTTGTGCCTTACTGATACGAATGGAAAAGTCCTTGAGTAGGTACTTCAAAAGTGAAAGCTACTCCACAACATTCATTATTCGTATCTACAGCACAATGCACAACAGATTAGTGCAAGACAGAATAGCATAAAAGTTCGGAAAAATTGAAGCGGAGATCGCGACAAGAACAAAGTGGTCCTTTTCCAGGTAACTTAACGCTATCAGGAATCTAGTGATACGACAAGGAATGATTTTTGACCCGTTTTGGGTATAACCAGGTTCATAAGCGGTATATCCCACGCATAGGCTGATCGATTTTATACTGATGATTCACTTTCAATTCAAGTACGACCCATTGTTGCGGTATCTAGTCAACAAGGATTAGCCCCAAGCTTTGTAGCTTCATTCGGCGTGCCCTGACCTCGTGCTTTAAGCCTTTCGAAAGTGAACATCGAAAGAACTTACTAAGCATGTTCTTAGTTAAAAAAGAGATTTCTTAAAAGACTGAACATGTCCTAGAAGAGTCATCTGTACCATTGACAAATGTTTCTACGTTAACCTTGTTAATTCTTGAGGGAACTATATATTAGATTGATTCTCTTCTCAGTTTTCATATATAGTTAAGCAGACAGCGGATAACGATGATAGAAAAACTCATCAAGTAGGGTCGGGTATATATGTAAGCACTTCACACTGGCGTGTTCCACAGTCTCATTAATTTACACATGGAAAATGAAGCCAATTCTGTCAAAAGGAGAATAAGTTTCTTGTGCTTGTCGTGTTCAATTCTCGCACAAATCACGTGAAAATGAGTCTCAGCACTAAATAGGAAGTTCAGTACTAACTGGTTGAAAAAATTGATCAACAAAACCAAACAAAAATAGTTTCGATTTCAGTTGAACACAGGAAACCCAACTAACGTCAAACAGTGTTTGATCTCTAGAACAGGCCCCTGACCTGGTTTCGTTGCGTCATTTTGTGTTTCCGCACAAGCTAAGCCAATCAGTATCACCGGGATCAGTATGACAGGAATGATACCTCTGATACAACACTTGCATCTATTTGACTTTTAACTCAGTTCCTCAACATGATGTGGGAGTCGATTTGAATAATTAAGCTGGTAAGGGATGTATTTATAGTTAATTCATGAACAAATGATGCTGATCTAACCATGAAGTTGAAATTCAGAAACTTTAAGGTGTCTTTAACAGGTTA
>JAHPZR010053880.1:0-5000 GCA_019787425.1 Platygyra sinensis | reverse complement strand
GTTCCGCGTACGGCGGCTTCTTTTTATCTTCATGGGTCAGCCTTATGATGATAGTCAGATGATTTTGCGACAAAGTCTGAGTAAAAAGCAAAAGGTATATGAAAAAAAAAATCAGAACATTTTCAAACTCGATGCAAGACACTTGCAATTGCAAGCCCCTTTTTGCTGTCATAGGATCATTACTGTTTGTACTGCATTAAATTTACTTCAGCAGAATAATTATGAATCGATATCTACGTAGGTGTCCATCTGCAAGTGTAATTGTCTAATTTTGGAAGGTGTGTTTCATTATCGGATGGTGAATACATCATGCACAAAGGGTGAAACCTTCATTGCACAAATTGGACTGAAAAGACTCGACATACCACAGAACGTTGGCAATTCTTACTCGTAAGTACCATTATTGTAAGGTAAAATTTCTTTCTATACGTCATGCCGTTCGATCAGAAGTAACGTGAGACATTCAACAAATTGCCAAGACGATCATAATCGTGCTTAAGCAATGAGCTCCTGTCCTGTGAGGTCGGATCAGTAGAGTAACTACTGTCTGAATAAACTAGAGCAAAAATAGCTCAAGCTTTTTTTTTCATCTAGTTAAAAGAAATCTTGTCTAGGAAAAGGTTGCTGTTGTTCATCAGTCGTGGCCGGGTAGATGCAAGAACCCATTTTATTATTGGTTAAATCTTTATCTTTGTTCAGCAGTTTGTCGAAACTGCAATTAAAAGAATCGACAATAATGGCGGGGAGTCAGTTCTCTGGAACTCTATATTCCCGGGTACCATTGCCTGCGATTTCGTATGCATCAAGAACCGTACACGAGAAGTGAAATCAAGACAGGATTTCTATCAGTTTCAAACATGCTTGATCTGATAGTGTGACACCCATTTTATTGCACCTGTATGTATGATGAGCATATTTCTCCTCTCATCACTCGAAAGTTAAGTAGGACCGATTTCAATCCGCGGGTGTAAAGACAGGTATATTTTTCAAAATTGAGATGTAAGAAACCAGATTTTTTTTCTATTTAATCGGTGTCCAAACCAACTCAAGGAAAGACATTTTGTCTTGATTCTGGCATAAATACCTCACCTTAAACAAGGTCAAAACTAGTTTAGTTAAACATGACCTGCACATCTTGCAAGATCAGTTTAGTGCATCGGAAACGTTACTTAATGGTTTCTATTTTGTTGCCGAAACCACCGTTAGAAGCTTAGTTTTGTTGCGAAAAGTTTTCACTGATTTCACCGATTCTATAAAAATCAATATTTGAAAACTGCTGGCTATGGAATCACTAACATAGTGAATCCTCTCGTAATATATTAGCCGGTGGTCTCTGCAAAATTTAACTTAAAGTTAAGTCATTGAACCATTTCTGGCCTCCTGGACATCTACCCAAGTCTTAAGACTTTGTTCACCTATGGTGCCCTAGTGCAGTACCCAGTACAATTCTCGCTGGGCACTATTAAATGTGAACACACCTATTTTTCCAAGCATTCACCCTGGAATTCGGGTATGAGCGGGTACAAGGTCTCGACCTTGAATACGGGAATTAAAATGGTACTTGGGCTGTTTGAGTTCTTCCTGTCTGAACGCAACACTATTTTGGGCAGGTGCCCAGGCACTACCGCTCGCGCACCAAGTGTAAATACAGAGGCACTTTGGGTGGAGAGTGTTACAGAAATCGAAAACCTTGTCAGTTTAGAGTGCCATGCTTCGCCCACAGTAGGTATCAGCCCGTCCCAAAAGGCCATCGCCGTCAGAACACTAGTTTGGAATACGAGAATGAACCGAGCGAAACTTCGTCTCTAATTGATCGTAGTTTTTACACTGTGTAAGATAAACGCGAAATCTTTGAGATCCAGCACATTAATCAGGAATAACGTCGACAGGTGTTAGAAAAAATTAAATGGACTGGATTATCTTGAGTTCACTCTGTTGTTCCTACAATTTTCTCTCGAGTTTTACTGCGCGATTCGGGAGGAATTGGTCGATCGAACTGACTTCTCAAGAAAATCAGTAACATATTGAACAGAGTGTAGATTGACCAAAAAAGTATTCGCTTGATCACACCTGAATACTGATGTTTTGTTACCTTCGCACAACAACCGGTTCGTATGCCAATTATTTATGATCACGTTAATTAAATTGTTGTTAAATGTTATTGTTGTTTATCATATTATTTTAGGAATGCTAAAGGTTATTTAAGTCCAAATTATCACTTAGCGGGAAAAGAACTATCACCCTTATAAAACGCAGAAATACAAATTGTCTACTTAGAAAATGAACTTCTAGTGCGGTATTTTTTTTTACATGTAAATGTGTTTTCCCCTCATGTATTCGAATTCTTCTCAGGCTTGCACCTGCCAGACTTCCGACAGCTCTATAAATCAACTGCTTGAATGACACCTTTTGTATATTTGGCACAGACTTGCAGACCTCACAGCTTTAAGGTTATTTTTCACTGACAGATTTTTTGACACTTGTTGCATAAGAACCTGCCCGACACTGAATTTGCCAGTTCAGCGGAACGCCTGGATTAATGAGGTGGAACGAAGAAGCAAGAGCGACTGAATCTTACCTCAGATCACTACGAAATCGGGAGAAGATTTTTTTTTTACCGATTTTACCATAATTATTCCTGATGCACACGACTTCAGTACTGCTTACCGTAGCTAAAATAATCTCTCGGGTCTCACATGCCGCCTATATTTTGCAGTGACATGACCGCGGTAAACAAATGGCCACACCTTAATCTGGAGCATTTGGGGACAAAAACAAGTGAATAATCTGCCTCAAGTTTTATGGCGTAATTGTTTTTTATAAGTGTTTTTTGTTTTTCGCAGCAACGAACAGGGCGTTGGGAAGTATAAGTCTCGACAGCGAGAAAAGCTGTTATCAGTGGACTGCAAAGTGTTCACCAACAAAGGAACTGGATGTAACCGGGATTTTCCCTTGTGGATGGATTTGAGGCCAAGTAGAAAGGTGAGTTACACTTCGACGATTTTTCCAGCTGTTGTCGTTTGTGTTATGATCAATTGCAGGGCTCCAGTACTGACTGAATTCTGTGTCGTGTGAAAGTGGAGCACTGTACAGAGTTAATACGGAACTAAAGTAGCATTTATTTCAAATATTATTGAAGAACAAGGTTGTTTGATTTCGAAAATGAAGTACGAAGAAATTTGCTTTTTACCTCAACAAAATATATCGAATTATTAAAAACTATCATCTGTTTTCGCCGGACAAAGACTAACCGGCTGAGTTGTGTATCAACGTTAACCCTGCTTCTGTTATTACTTGAGGCTAGGACAGTTGTAATATCAGGAAGACAACACTTATTTTTGCTCTTCCTACATGGTTAGAAATTCTCCGCCGGTCGTCTGTTGCCAAATGCTCGACTTAATTCCTAAACACGTGTGCACGAAGGCGTGAGTTAAACATATTCATTAATGCCACCGTCAGGCAAAATATTTCTTCATAAAGCTCCGCTTTCGCTCGCTTTTGCTAGATTTCAGCTCTGCGGTTCACGTTTTAAGGTTCTGTGAACTTGATCGTGCAAAAACAAGAAGACAGAAACGTGCATCGGGCTGGACGTTTTCTGACGTTACCTGCTAAAATACCTGTAAACTTTGACAAAAATAGACATACAGTGTACGATTTTACCTTTCCATTGGAACAGCCATCCCTTTATTTGGATTGCATTTTTAGGTGTTACTATTCAGTAGTTTCCCCGTTGCTGCTGGCACCGGAAGCTGTTTTTTGTGTTACTTTTTGGCTGATCTGCGTGGGCCGTTTGTCGCGCAGAAACACTCCCAATTTTCTCTTTGTTGGCTTAGTGACTATATTTAAGCAATATCTGTCTGTCCTCGACTGTCTTTGAAACCGGAATAGGGTATAGTGGTTGCACGTTTTTAGTGTTTTTTGGACAGCCAAGTTGGTACAGCAAATGAAATACTGGCCACCATTGTAATATTGACGATTATCCAGGGAAGAAAGCATTTAGCATGTTTCATTTCCGCCTTGTCACAACGCATTTCCGGTTTCTAGCTTCTGCGTCGGCTGTGGAACTTCACAAAACTGCTTTGGTTCGAACAATCCACCTTTTCAGCCGAGGCTTTTGCACCGGAACACGAGAAGCCCTCCAGAAAACGGCTGGGTAAAAATACACCCACGGGTGACCGCAAGAAAGAAATTGAGTTTACGGAGGGGCTAAGTATGTTTTAGACCGAGAATGGGGGTAGAGAGGGGAGGGGGGTGGAATTCAATCACTAAGGCAAAACATTTAATTTACTACACAACCTCATTTTATATGAATGAGAGTTTTTCTCGCCTGATTCCATTCCGATTTAACAGTATCAACAATACCTTTTCTTTCTCTTTTTCTTAGCCCAACAAAGTATCTCCTTATAGAATTTCCACGTGATTTTCGGAGTTCGCAAGCGGAAGGATTTGTGAATTTTGCTGTCAATTGTTGGATAAATGTAAAATAAAACGATATAAACAAACAAACAAAGTAACAGGTGAAATGTTTCAGACTCTCGACTGCCATCAGTAAATATTGTCGAGAAATGTACAAGTGTATATCTGCCAATATTGCTCTGTAGAGGCCGCGTTTCTCCATAGTTCGAAAAGAATTTTTATATTTATATAGCGATAAGTACTTTTGATTCTGTGTTACAAGCATTTCGTCGAGATGTCAGACCTCGTGATTCTTCATTGCCGGGAACAAAGGGATATGTCTGGACCTGTACCCGGAGAGAAATCTGTTTTCATGAATGCGCGCATATCAAAATGCAAACTATCTGGAGATTTAGTTAGATACAAAGTCCAAGAGCGATTTTATAATGATGAAGTATCACTGCTGAGGTTAGTTTTTCAAAGCGTTCTTGCTGAAAGGAAACGCCTAAAAAAATGTAATGCCTAAATTGGTGTCAATGTGATCACAGCTGAAATTACGTTGCGTGAGGTTCTTTCTGGAAACAAAGGTCTTTTGTCGTCCCCTC
>JAHPZR010053879.1:22500-27944 GCA_019787425.1 Platygyra sinensis | reverse complement strand
TTAGCTTAATCGTGCTCTGATCAAGCTGGCCCAGGAGCTACGCTTTTAGGCTGGCCTAAATCTATAATATTATATTGTATTAACTCCAATTATAATCCATCAAACTTTTTCGCTCGCGCGGCGATTGGTCTAGAGCGCATCACATGGCCAAATATTCCCCTGCCTAAAACTGGGGAATATCCAAGAATATTCCCCAATTTTCAAAACTGCATGCGTTTGCGAGTAAAGTGATTTGAACGGATAATAAACATGATAGCCTCCATTTGGGGCAAAAATATACTAGAATATTTGTCCCTGACATTATCTGTTCCTCATAGCTGACAGTTTTTCCTTGAGCTACACTCTCTGATAACTGTTTGTTTCTTGGAACAGATAATGTCCGGGAGACAAATATCCCAGCATATATTTGCGCCAAATGGAGGCTATTGTTTATATATTGCATGGCTATTTTTGCAGTTGTGGGTAACATGACAAATTGTATTACTTCGCTCCTTCTTTTACTCTTCGATTCTTTGGCTTCCCGTTAGACATTTTTACATCCCCCTGACCATGTATTGAATTTCAATAGCAATTTGAGAGATACTTGAGGTGGACAAAAGAGGATGATCTAAGGGAAGCCATCCCTTTGCTCCATGACAACTTTTTAAAATCTGTTGTAAGCTTTGCATCTCGCTGCAAAAGTTATGGCTCGAGCAAAAAAGAACTTTTTTTTTGGAAGCTGTTACATTTCACGAACAGTCGTCATGTTTCTGTTCTTTGTTTACCTTCGCTTAATAAATCTCATTCCTATCACAACTTTTCTCATGAAAAAAATTAAAAAACACCGCTTGTCAAAAATCATGTTTTCTCACTAAAAATTAATTGCGGAGCATATATAAATTTATATTCGATGACTTTTCCAGGCTATTGTTTTTCTTCAAGGTCAACATAAAGCTCATATTACAAAGTCACAATGAACCCACGCGTTACACAAACTATCTTCAAAACTCTGCCTTCGAAGCAAAATATCGCTCTTGCATTGACAACTACCACAAATCGGCATCCTTATCAATCCAGCTTCATCATGTTAAAATTTCAGCAAAATCGAACAAAACCAGAAGAAATCAATTGATCTTTCGTATCTCGTTCAATAGCTGAGTTGACTTAGGGAGGGCGGTCACCCATAGCAACCGAAAAACACACAAAGCGCCGTTTCGGTCCAAAAAATTCAGGATTATTGCTTGGGAGCTGAAACTTTGAATGGGAACATCTTTTTCGAACATTTCTGAGGTGATTTAGGTGAAAAAATGGCCTCTGACAGCTACAAAAGAGAACGAAACAAAAATCAGAGCAGACAGCATAACAAGTCGATAATTTATTCAGGAATGGGGCTCGGGACAAAACACTTACACACTTTACACTTTATTATTATTTTTCTAGTTCTATTTACAGAAAGGGCATGCCCGCAACTAGCAAAGGCTAATCTAGGCGGGCCATGCCTTAATAAGCAAATTACAAAAATATACAGACAAAAATTAATTAATAAAAAACAAAAAACGAACAGACAAAAACGAAAATAAAGCTTCTTTCTGGATAATTTCAGCCTTATAAGCCAGCAAATGGTTCAAAATTACTTACTCTAACCTTACAAATGTCCTGACTTCCCTTTCCAAAAGATTTGGCCCCAATTTTGGGCAAATAAAATATTTCCCGATGTCCGCCATTACGCTTACATACTAATTAGCCAAATCAACAAAATGGTACTTCTACCGAGGGTGGGGAGGGGTTGCGATTGGGTAATTACTAGAATGAGGTCTTATAAGGTCATTTGGTGGGAGTCGGATGTAACGCTGATTTTCTGTCACGCTTTGTTAGTCAACAATCCTCAAGGCATTGTTATTAAAAGAGCGTGACCATGACACTCAGTTCCTTTTTTCGGAAACACGTTTGATTCACAAGCTCCTATTAAATCAAAAGCCTTACGGTGCTTACGCGTCCGTGGCAGCTTTAGCAACCACATGCTTCTGCCTTGCGAGAAATTAATTTCAAGATAAACATTGCTCGCAAAAATAAATTTGACACTTTATTCACTACGAGCTCTTTGTTTCCCCATGCGCTTCGTTTAGCATGTGTTATTGCTCAAAAGTTTTGGATCATAATCAGCCAATAAGAAAATGACAAAGTTTCCCATGAGGTTCGCATCTTCCGAGATATGTTTGAGATTTACCACTCATTTCAATGCAAACACAAACTTGCATGGATCATTCATATGCTAAGTTGAAAACAGTTGTTTTCCAATTGTCCAATTAAACCTTGAGATTTTCGATCTTAGACACTATAAAAGGACTCAAAGAAGCTAACAATTTTCACAGTGCTCTTGTTAGTTGATAGTTGCAATCACCTGGTCAGTACTTTTATCAGTAATCATGTCCATCAGACAATGACTCCATCTTAAAATGATGGTATGCCACAAATTTATTCACCTTTGTTAAGTTGAGGATCATCTGATGAGTTCCATCTATTTTAGGTCTCAAAAAGATAGTGGATAGAAATTCACCTTCCTCATGTGAGGATTTTAAGAGAACACCTTTAAACACTAATTTTTCAATCTCAGCACTGCTTGTTTCAGTTCTTTTCTACTAAGTTGGTGTTGGCAAGGTGGCTGCCTCTGGTGAGGGAGCTGGTCAAAATCAATTTTGCATCCTTTGACCATATTTAAAATATGTGGGTCTGTTGTAAGTTTGCCCCAGTTTAACAAATAACCTTTATTATTATTCATTCAAAATATTTCCGCATTCCTGATTGGTTAAAAGCACACACATAATTCCCCCTAAACAGCTTTTGTTGACCAAATATTGAGCCAGTGACGTCAAAAGTGCAGGCCACTGCAAATTATTGAACCGATGACGTCAAAATGATGTCAAAAGTGCAGCCCGCTGCAGATTATTGAACTGTTCACCGAGAAAACCTGCGGACAAGGTTGTGTTACTGTATGTTTGTTGAGCGGAAAAACAAACAGCGAAATGGCAAAACTTCTTTAAGAAGGGGGAAATATTTTGAATGAATAATAATTTAGCAATTATTGAATTCGGCTTTCGTAGGATATGAAGAATTCTGCAGATCTCGGAGGGTGTTATCCACCTCGTCCTTCGTCCTCTGTGGATAACACCCTCCTGGATCTGCAGAATTCTTCATATCCTACTGAACCTCATTCAATAATAATTGCTAAATCCTTCAAGCTTTAAATATCCCAGGTTGGGTTTTTGAATCTACTAATTTACAGTCTTTACTCACCAACACACTGTGGATTGCGACTGTGTTTGCTCCACCTCCTGCCGTTTGCGGAATGGAGTGAGTGGCTTTTGCCAGCGCTGTCCCTGGTTGTTGGGGTGCGGTTGATGAGTTTGGCCGTTTTTTGAAAAGTGAGATTTGCGGTGGTGGTTATCATTGGCCTTGGTACTGCTTTGTAGTTTTTGCCCAACCCTGTTGGTGGCACTGATGTCCCGTATTTGTTTTGGGAGGTCATTCCCAAACAACAAATCAGTAAAGGCAACATGTTCAGGACAAATTTGCTGATACTGTTTGTTCAGATCATGTCATGGGCGGATCATGTCCCGTCATCTCTGAATGAGCTCACAATTTGCGTGGCCCAATAAGGCAATGACATCCAGTAAGGTTTGAGCAACGTTTTCATCTGATAATTTCAAGGTTGAAATTTCATTTTTCATACACTGATCTGTAAGTTTGATCAGTGGGATCATTGCTTTCTGAATCACGTTTTGGAGTCTTTGGAGCTTCAGGTCTCGACTCCTCATGCCTGATCAAATTTTAGACCAGACTTCAGGGTTGACTTTAGTCCCTGTTACATTTGCACAGTTCCCAGGTCTGCTGCAGATTGAAAGTTTTTCTTTCAACTTATCATCTGACAACTTTGTCTGGATCATTTTATTTATTATCTTGGCAAGTTTTGGGTCCACATCACTTGAACATGCCTCATCAAGATCGTATTCAGCGGCAATGGACCCTAAAATGTCGCTTTTGACAGTTTTCTCAGATTTTTCACTGTCCTTGCTCGTTTCATTGCCCTGAGGAAACAGTGAAACTATAGAGAGGTCAACGGACTCGTTGTCCGTGGCACTCGTGCCTCGTGGGACTTTTCGAGCAGGGCTTTGATCCTCCTCCGAGTCGCTTGTAGATAAGCAATCTTGTGAACGCTTAGGCTTAGATGGATTACCAGCGTTCAAGATAACCTCTGCAATGTCCAAAGACAATGACTTTGATATATGTCGAAAGCCCTCAACCATGCTTTGGGAGGCTTTAATGCTTTCAATGAAGTCACTCTTCACCATGGATGTTGTCTTTGAAGAGCTGGGCTGAGAAGCTGTTTTCCTCTTCTCTCGCGAAACTTCAGCCTTCTTTTTTAATGGTTTCTCTTTTTGCCTCAATTCAGTTACGGTTGAGTCCAGGAGATTCCTCCACATGCTGAAGAGACTTGTCAAGGGGTGACATGCCCTCAGAATCTTTTCCCACCAGTACATGTATAGCTTCAATTGTGAAGTAGCATAAAAATTAGCGGTTACACCTGTAGCTTCCAAATAGCCGTATAAGCAGCGTTAATTCGGGTAATTCTACCCAAAAACTAACCAAGTAGAATGGCGTCGAGAGATTGCTCTCGCCCAAAATGCTATAAAAGAAGATAAAATACTCTTCACTCAACTAACGTCTTGTTTTGGCAAACAAAGTCGCACATTGAGGGCAAGCTAGCTCGCGCAATCTCGCATGGTCCCTTAGTGACGTCAGCAATGGTGAGGGAGAATGCGTCACGTGCGTCACGTGCGTCCGAGCTGGGCAGATGTGAGCTTGAGCGCTCCTAAAATTTTATCAAACCTTGATCTACTTGTCTTTTAATAGGTGTGTTCTTGTATTTGGCTTGCCCCGCCTCGATTAGCTTAGCTATTTGCGGGGTAGGCCATCCATTAACTATTATTATTTGGTTTAATAAAGTTGTTGTTGTTGTTGTAGAATCAAGGTTCGCTTGAAAGACGAGAACAGAGGGAGGAGAAAATGCCTCCAAAGCTCTAAATACCATTCCAGGTATTGTTACAGAGCTTAGGAAAAATGCAAAAATTCCAGAAAAAGTGGAGCAATCTCTTGCAGGTTTAAAGGATGGCAATGCCAGCTCAATTTTGCATTTTCTTACGGGCAAAAAATTTGTCACAATTCTCAAAAGTCTGGATCTTCCATGCTTTTCTGCAAGGGCAAAGGAAAGCAGATTGACACTCTAAAAAAAATTCTCTCAAATGTGGAAGTTGTAAGATTAATATCAAGTATCCTAGAAAAGTATGCACCATTTTCTTTGTATCACAATGTTTGCATTCTTAATGTATGTAGTCTGGCTTTCCCTCAAGCATTACATGCAGGAAGATACATGTATTTTGATCATGTACTAAGGATTCTGGTTGATC
>JAHPZR010053879.1:0-20000 GCA_019787425.1 Platygyra sinensis | reverse complement strand
TGGTGAGTAAGTTACCACTCACGGTACATGTTCTGATTGTACCGACTACTTTGGCCAAGAACTCGAAAAGGTCAGAAAAGGTCAGAATAAAAATTACACGAGGAAAGAGACTAAGTTGTTCTACACGTAGCCAAGAATGTGGGCTTTCAGCTACTTTATGTCTTTGGGAATAAACATTTTTATTCTCGCGCGCTGACATGAAAAGTGATGAGTATTGAAGAAGCAAGATTTGTTTCAAGCAAAATCATTCCTGATTTTGCATTTAAAACCCATTCTGTATTGCCCAGAGCTTCAAAAGCTTATTGCAATGTTCTGCACACTAAAAGTAGGTTGAAATATCTTTATGTTCTCTCATAGCAATCTCTTTTTCGCATCAGATCTCATACTGTTTTTGCCGCCATTTTTGGAACAGTGTCACAATCGGACACTCTCAACCCAGTCTCTCTCCGCATCACACATCACTCAAGAGCCGAGCTGGCGTTTCACGGCCCATTCTTTTCTGCGTCCTGGTTACAACAGATTTTGGCACAGAATTGAACTTCACAGATCCATTTAGAGATTGGAATGCCAAACAGTGTCAGTCAAAATGATTTTAATAGCACTTTTTGGCAATGCAGTGGCCATTTTGAATTCTACTGTTTCAAATAGGTATTGTTATTTGCATAATTTAAAAGGACAAAATTCTCTACAAAGGAAACATTTCAAATATAGGTAATGCTGTTGCATAAACACATAAAAGCGCATAATACTGGTTGTTATTAAAGAAGTGGCTAGCAGTAGAATGGGGAAAGCCAACTTCAGTAGGCAGCAAAACACAGCAACTTCAATTCACCCAAAGCAATTTCTTTACACATAAAACTTTAAGCAATCTAGTTTATTCACCTGTTTTGGGTTTTTGAGTTATTTTTTTATAAAAAAAATACCTCTTAGTCGGCGTGTCGAGTATGTTATGGACGGGTCAATGGATGAGTGAGTCAGTGAGTGAAAGATGTATGTATGTCACACCAATCAGATCGGATCTACTATAAACAGCCAATCAAATTTCTTGTTTTAAAGGTAAATGATATATGAGAAGATTTGATCCCGATACAGTTCAGAACGGCCATATTTATTCTTCTATAAAAGAGGAGAAAGTATTCATTTATTGGGTTTACTTCGGCATTTTCTGTGGGTTAGGCTGAGGAGTTTATGTGCCTTGAGGTTTGAAAATGAAATGTTTTAGAGGAGACGGGACTATTTTGATTTAATTTTGAAAGAGTTCGAACGTTTACAATAGGTACAGGAAAAGATTATTTTGTTCTTGTTGCATGCAAATATAGAGAGATATTTTTATTTAGTTACAAAGCTAAGGGTAATTTGACACTTTTGTTTTTCACAAGGGAGTAAATTCAATTAGAGCTGATACATCGTCATTACTTGTTCCCATGAGATGCTTGCTATTTTTAGTTACAAATGGTAACTTGACACTTTGTTTTTCATATGGGAGCAAATCGTTCCCACGAGATGCTTGCTACTTTTAGTTACAAACGGTAATTTGACACTTTTGTTTTTCATTTGAGAGCAAATCGTTTGCACAAGATGTTTGCTATTTTTAGTTATAAATGGTAACTTGACACTTTTGTTTTTCATATCGGAGTAAATTAAATTAAACTTTCAACGTGTCAGAACGGTTTTTTCTCTTTCTTTCTATTTTCGATGAAGAAGTGTTGTGTAAAAAGGGTAAACTTACGACTCATATAAAATGCGAAAAGGTCTCTTAACTTGAGTATTTTGAGCAAAAATTCCTCTTGGGGGTTGGAAGGGCTATGTGATCGATGAGTGAGGGAGTTATGCATGTGCGTGTATCAAAGAACGAATCAAATTGCCTGTTAGAAAATAAGATGGTACCTACATTAATCTGGAGACATGTTGGATTATTGTACATTGTTCAGTCAAACATTTGATGGCGTACTATTTAGCCATCTTACCAGTACCGATGTAACATGGTATGTACATCAGTTTCTTTCTTGCTGTACATGGCAACCAAAAAACCTTAACTAAATCATTACTGTAAACAGTTCTACGAATGCTCCTTTCACAAAAAAAATAACTCTTGCACGCTTTGCGTGCCTATGTTTGTAATTTTGTGAAGCTTGCAATGCCTGGCATTGAAGAACTACTTCATTAGTCCAGAAAAGATGTGAACAAATGTCCAAATGAGCTCTAATAACTTCTTGAATCAAAAACTCTCCTTTCCACTTTGAAAACTTTACGTACCAACAAAATTTAGGCTGTTTTTTATGCCAATAAGGTGATCTGTGATACTAATAAATTACCTTTCAGTAATTGGCAACCATATGAAGTTCTGTAAGCTCTATGCTTCATGTGACACCAGCTGTCCCCAATCAAGCCATTTTCAGGCTGGGATTCAATACATATTTGGATGAGAACTCCTTTCACTTTTCCACCAAAAGACTGCACTTTACTGCATGTCAGTTTTCTTTCACATTAAAATGAAATAACTGTGTTTAGAAAGCAATGGAAGCGATGCATTTCTGAAATTCCTTTTCAAAATTCCTTTGAAGTGGGAAACCAGCTTTAATAAGTTGGCTGAACACTGTAGTTTTCACACATGCTCTTAGCTTGCTAATGCAATTCAGCACACGCTCAAGTATTGCATAAAAACAAGCATGGCATCAATACAGCAATTATTTTACATGCTCAATGTCTACGCTATCTGTACTATTTTTCTTCACAAGTGAACACAATGTATTGATGGTTTTACTCTTTTATTAGAAGGGATGTTAGAAAAGGTAAGGATGCAAAGAACTCAGCTTTTTCTTTGTCGCTAAAAAGAACCGACACAAAAGAACCCAGTTAAATGCAGCGCATGCGTAGTAAGTTGGAAATTGCGATTGAGTGAAAAATTGACTTCATGGAGATACGCCTATTTCTTGAGAACCACCCATTAGAATTTCATAAAATTTTGCATGAAAATACTTTAGGAAATAAGTAACTGGAGGATTGAAAAAAATTGAACTTTAACAACGAAAATTCAAGATAAGGCAGTGAACCTTCAACAAGGGATAATTAAAGATCTGTTTGTTAAATTGTTATTAAAATAGCGCTAGCTTGTTGCATGCAAATTATAAAGAAAATCTAATGACTAGATTTTCTGCAGATAAACAAAACCGATTTTAAACACCTATTTTTATATAATTATGTTGCCGTGGCAATGGCACATACGTCAGCGTAATTATAAAAGAGTTGAAGTTTGTGTTGTTAAATTGCTGCCATTTTTGGCGACCAAAGGATCAAGGGTTTTGGAGAAAAAGGTAATTGAAACAGAGGTACCAAAAACCAAGTCACCGAGTCACCATGCCCTCTTGATTACCAAAAGTGCCCTCGTTATTAAGAAAAGATGCCCTCTGTCTCAGCCAATCAGAATTCAGTAATATTACCCCATATGTGATGAAACCCCCTAAGTATCCCATAAATAGCTATTTGAAACAATAGAATTCGAAATGATAGCCTGTGTAGCAGCCGATTCCTTTCCTTTTCGAGCGGCGCGGAGATTGAACAAGCGAGCGAAAAGCGGGTAAGCGAAGGAGCACGCCTGGGGCGAGCAAAAAAATTAGGAAGAAGTGGGGAGGAGGTCAGTAAGAGGGGGAGAGGGTGGGGAGGATAGGGTTCTGTCCATCGCCTCACCCCCTCCCCCTACTGCTTATTTTGCCACTCTTTCGCAGTTTTCCTCCCGTTTGCGAGCGTTTGGAAAAGGAAAGGAAACGGCTGCTACGCAGGCTATCGAAATGATAGCCATATTGCTGATGAAAAGGTCCGTTTGTTTAGTACCAGAAAATATTCATACACCCCTACAGAAGGGATTGGAATTTCCTGGGGGTCAAGTTTTGGTTCTGTATAAAGCTTAACTGGAATTTCCAGAGGGATGGGGACTCTCAGAAAAATTCCCTTTCATGGTAGAGGTATTGATATTTTCTTGAACTACACATTGTGTATTTATTAGCACTGTGTGGTGAATCACAATAAATCAATGTAAACAGTGAGCTTAATTGAGTTAAGTGAACACTTTTGCAGGAAAATTCCAATTGCATTAATAAATCTCTACTTTCATAAGTATATTTAACAAACATAATCATAGGTTTGACCGATTATATGAAGTGAAGGTAATTTTTGTTCCTGCAGGATATGAAAAAGAAGATAGAAACAAATTCTTCATCTGGTTACCAAGCTAGCACATGTTCAATACTCCCTCAATCAATTTCTTTCTAATTTCCATGATAGGAATTTAGCTGTGATCTGCATGAAAACACAGTTTTTTAATTTAACATGGCTTACACTTTACACAATTAAAGCATTTTCCAGTTGGGTGGATGGAATGAAGCCCAAACTGACTTTTGAAAAATGTTGAGGTAACCAGCATTAAAATACCTCCCAGCAAGGTAATATACAGTTTACTCTTTTGACCTTGTTGCCATTTTTGTTTTAAAAGAGCAGTAATTAGTAGTTCTTTTGAAGCAAGAGCTAAAACTGGGGGAACCTGTGAAAACTGTTGGTAGTTTTTTCAATTCTGGCTGCCTCATAATTTTCCAAGTCACTTTATAGGGCTTTAATCCACGCACCCCTTCAGTTTCACTATATAAAGCCAAACTCGGTGTATAATAGTCTTGTATAATAACAATAATAATAATAATAATAATAATAATAATAATAATAATAGTAATAATAATAATAATGATAATAGTCTTTATTTCCTCAAGATAAAAAATACATATCTATAGAAACTGAATGTGAAAAGAGGTGGGGTTCATTACATTAAAAGTTGCCAGTGTATGACTTCCTCTCTCCGAATCTTGAATTATTAATGAGTTTGAAAAACATGGGTAATAGGGTGGACATACCCCAGGAAAACAAAATTTGGGAGTTACTTTCCCAAAGGGCAAGGGTTTTTGAAGCCCTGCCATGGCATTATTGACGTTAATATTTTTAGAAGTTATCTTTAAGCTGTAAAGCTGAAAGGCTTGCCTTAATGTAGAAGATTATGGTGGCTCACCGTATACTATTTTTAGGGCCAAGCTGTTTAAATAATAGAATAGCTGTCATTTTGCACACTCGATTGACTAATTTTTATTGGTCTTATGGTCAATAAGGATACAGGAACTGTTTAGTTTGCTGTGTGACCCCAGTAATAATTCAGTGGGGTTTTCAAGTATTTGTTATAGAAATTTAACTTCAGTTTGCAATTTAGTTTTGAGTTGTATCATTTTCAAGTTTATAATGTCATGAGTTCCAAAATCATTTTGGCTAAAAGAAGTTCAAGTTCTTTCACATTTTTCAGAAGGCTTTGCTTGAATGCTTTTGCTTTCTGTTATTGTGCAAAACAAACTGATGGCAGCTTTTTATGCATGACAGATTGTCTTAACATAATTAAGTAACTCCATCAAGAGAAAATAAATTGAATTGAATTGTAAAAGTAGCTGTAGATCCATGAGGTGTTGCTGATTGGATCCATAGACTACTTTGACAATGATATGGTGCAATATACCATAAATAAGAGAACAGACACACAAAAGCAGTGGTCAATAATTTGTTCAAAAGGGTACTGATGACATAATTGTGCATGTATAGTCACACAATTCTTTTGCAGTAGATATTTGCTCCGGGCTGTGAATTTCATGTGTAATATGCCATTGTTGCTTTATTGCTGATGCATGTAATGTTTTTATTAGCATTGACAAAAAATATGCATTTTTGGAGTGACCCTCTCCTTTAACTATTTTGTTTTCATCCTTTAGGAGCATCCAGGGCAAGGGACATCTGATGGAGAATTCAGGAACAAGCGTTACTTCACCTGCCCACAAGACTGTGGTGTCTTTGTTGGACTTGAAAAATTAATACCTAGAGAAGTCTCTGACTCTAAATCTGCTCCTAAATCTCCAAAAAGAAATTAAAATGTTCAAGGAACCTTTACATCAAGACTTATCGACACAGTTAGGTCATTTCTTTTTATAGGAAAAAGTGAACGTAATTCTCTTCAGGAAAGAATTAACCAAGATCTTGAAATTGGTCAAAGAGTTGTTACATTTATAAAGGACTCTCCAGCAAGAGGAACTCTACGTTATATTGGCAAAGAGGATGATGGAAGTGGAAATGTGCATACAGTTGTAGGATTGGAAATGGTAGGTAATGCTCTTGATAACAAGAACAATCATGTATTAGATCTTACAGTGCAGCTCAGATATATCCGAACCAAACTATATTCGTGATTTGTGTCAGCCCAATAGCCGTATACGCGTATGCACATACGTGTATATAGTATATAAGCATATGCCTCAGTATGTACTGCTAACCTTTTGTTTCTTCTTAATAGGTCATTGTTTCTTGCCACAGAGCAAGAAAGTGTTTTGAATTCATTATATTGAATACGTGTATACAGTATATGTGCGTATGTCTTGAGACTAGACTTAGCAAAATGTTAGCTGAAACTAACATTTTGCAATTGGGCACTTTGACAGAAAATTATAACTGACTGAATATTATTAAAAGGGTGATTATTTTGCCATTAAATAAAAAATTTACTGTTTTTTGTCAAATAGAATCAGGGATATACGCTTCAACAATCCCAGCTTCATGGAACAAACACAACTGAAGGATAAAATTTTTTCGACATGAGGAAACACGCTCCAAGCAAGCAACTTGGTAACCACAGGGGGCCCATACAAACAGTGTGTCTGTTTATGTTCGAAATCAGTATAAAGAAATGTAAAGGAGAATATTGAAGAGTCTTAATATCATAAACTTATATCAAGAAATGTCTGTTTATGTTCGAAATATAAAGAAATGTATGGGAGAATATCGTACCTCAGTTGCTGTGTATTGTCATTTCTGTGGCTCTGATTGGCGAATTTGAGGGATATGGTGGGTTTTCCCTTAACTGTTACTATACATAGTAACAGTCAAGGCAAAACCCACCAAATCGCTCAAATTCGCCATTTAGAGCCACAGAAACGACAATACACAGCAACTGAGGTACGTTTACATTTATTTTGTAGCTTTAACTTAGACATTCCTGGATATAATAAGTTTACGATATAAAGACTCTTCGATATTCTCCCATACATTTCTTTATATTTCGAACATTAACAGACACACTGCTTGTATGGGCCCCCTGTGTTGGTAATGCGTACTGAAACACACAACTTTCGTTGGAGAGAGATAAAATAACAAAATGTGAGCGGTGCACCCTAGAAACTTTGGTAAACAATTCTTTCATGAGGGAAAATCTATTTTACCATTTGAATGAATGATTTGTGTCAAACGGAACCGGAGATATAATTTTTTTCGGCAAGGTCTTCGGAAACTTTACATGTAATAAACATCTCGCAAGTGACTTGCTGATGCCTGCCGAAACAGAGAACTTATGAAGTAAAAAGTAACTAAACGTGAGCAGCCTGCCACAGAAACTTTGATAAACAATTATTTGGTTAAAGAAAAAGCATTTGAATGAACGATTTGTGTCAAATATAACTGGAGATATATTTTTCGACAAGGTCTTTGAGACGCTTTATAGACAAAAAACATCTCGCAAGTCTCAGACTTGTCGACGTGACTGCTGAAACACAGAACTTCTCCTTGAAGTAAAAAAATAACTGAGGAGCGTGCCACAGAAACTTTGACAAACAATTATTTGGTTAGAGAAAGAGCATTTTACCATTTGAATGAACAATTTGTGTTAAATATAACCGGAGATATAGTTTATTTGACAAGGTCCTCGGCAATAAACATCTCGCAAGTCTATGCCGACATGTGCCAAAACACAAAACTTTTCCTTGAAGAAAAAAATAACTAAACGTGAGCGGCGCACCATAGAAAATTCCGTAAACAATTTTTCGTCAAGCAAAGAGCATTTTCCTGTTTGAATGAATGATCTGTGTCAAATAAAATTATAACTGGAGATATCATTTCAACGAGGATTGTTCATAAGAACGCTAAATTAACATTGCACAAACGACTTGCCGACACATACCGAAACACAGATCCGTCCTTGTAAAAACATTATGTTGACGTGTTAAAATAGGGACTTAAAGCGACTGTTTCAATTTTCTGCCCATTTTTTGTAGCTTAAGATCAAGCAAGTGTCAAAGAAGCTGTAGTTTGTCGGTAAATTTGCAAAGTCATCGAAAACTCAAAATATGATAGCTTTCATTCATTGGCATGACATTTTAACAATATGCAAATTTCGCTTTGAAGCCTTTTTATTCCCATAAAAATGATATGCCTTTTTTGACCAACAATGCTTCATATAAAGAAGCTTATGGGAATGCGTAATAAAGAGACATGTATGCACGTATGTGTGTGTTGTCCGTATATAGCACTATGCATATACGCAAAATACGTGCCTATAATACGCGTATGCGTAGTTCGGATATATCTGAGCTGCACTGTATAACCGCACTTTGAATTTTACCAGTTTCAGTCTTAGCACTACAATTGCAACACAGTGCACATTCTAAAGCAGTCCTTGATAATTCAGTGATTACTGTAGGCACCACATCACTTGATCAACAAAAACTGTATTATTGCACCATCTCTCCATTGAAAGTGAAAACTGTCTCTTGAGTGCATTCCATGGCTGACGCACGTCCTTTTTTTAGCGTATTTAATATTCCCTTTAAATCCAATGCTTCGATAAAACCAAAAGAAAATATATTTTACACACCATAAAGAAGGCAATATCTGTAACGTTTTATGTAACATCTTACTCAAGAATGATAAGAAAAGAAAATGAGTATCACAATAATATTAAGTAAACGCTATTAATTAACAGCTTTCTTCCTTGGTAAAAGTCACAATTTGATTTGTTTGTGCTATGAGTAAAGTACAAGCAAAAAGGTCACACGAATCACACAATGCGAGGTTCATACGTTATCTATGGCTAATTTTAGAATGGTTGGGATTTTTCCCCTTCAAGTTCTGGCAAGCTCTTGTTTACCTAAGCAAATATTTAGTTTTCCTTTAAATCTCTTAATTCGCATAAAAAAAAACAGTGAAATAATTTACTTCATCTGTCCAAACCCACAAGAAATACTCACAAAATTGCAAATAAATTTATGACAGTAGCTTCTGGAGAAATAATCTTACAAAAATGGTCAATCTCATTTGTCACATAGCAAAAGTGAGAGCTGCAAGGTCAGTGCATTCCATGGCTGATGTAATTCCCTTTGTAGCATATTTAATATTCCTTCCAATCTAATGCTTCAATAAAACCAAAATAAAATATATTTCACACATATACCCAGCCCATTTTATGAAGCTCGATTTGGCATAGAAAGTTTCATAGACTGAGCTGTATGACTCTATGCTTTCATCACTAATCTCCTCCTACAGCACTGTATGTCACCTTCTACTTCACAGACTTTACCATAATTGTGTATTGTTACTATGGTTACCTGCCTATTTGCAACACATTTGATTTCAATTTGTAGCATATTACTCTCATATATACAGTGTTATTACGATTTACAGTGTTTTAATCGTTTTCAATGATTCAGTATTGAGTTTACCCTCTACCCTCTACCCTCTACCATCTACAGTGTATGCTCTGCTTTTCTAGGTATGGATGTAGAATCTTACAGTTATTGTAGCAAATATCAAGGCGCATGGAAATTGTTGAGTGTTTCTAATTTAAAATTCAGTATTGAGTTTACCCTCTACGCTCTACGCTGTACAATTCTATGCCACGCATAGAAGCTTATAGTTATTGTAGCAAACATTAAAGTGGTACTATGATCAAAAAAATAATCATTTCCTTTTTGCCTTCAGATTTTTAAAGTGGGTTTGCTTAACACCTACATGTAACTGGCAAAGTTTTGAGCTTTGAGTTTTATCCAAAGGCTGTTCATCTTGAGTGTAAGTTTGGATTTCACGGTCCGCCATTACTCACATTCAAAACTGACCGATCAGACCTCAGAGGGTTGGATCTAGAGAAAATGATGTCATTTACTGTAAATGCAATTTATTATACATGCAAAACACGGGTTTAAAAATCTGAAAGCCCAAAACTCTCGTGCTGCAGATTAATTTAGCTGCGTACACTTACATTTCATTCTTGAACTAGTGAGTCTTTGACGTTATTTTCTCCTTGACCCATGCTCTCTCAAGATTTTAAAGTTAGTAATGGCGGGACCAATAAGTAAGAAAATTCCAGTTAAAATAAACAGGTGCAGGGCTCAAGACTAACTTTTCAGCTTGCTAGCCCAGTGGCTAGTGACAGGTTTGATTCACTAGCCAAAACAAATTTTTCACTAGCCAGACATTCAAATATCCATTATCGCATCAAGTCAAGCAAATGCTAGCCTGTATAACTTGCAGTATGGACCCTTGATTCTCAAAAAGTCACCGTCAAAACCTTGGAACTGGTGCCACTGAAAACATTTTTTTTTCAAATTACAGATTCATGATTTTCACAAACAAATAATTTGTTTGGACACCTTGGGTGCGTTCCATTCGACCAGAAATTCTGGTTTAAATTTGCACCAGGCCGGACTGATCTCGTTCTGTTCCCACTTGAGCACATTTCCCACCAAGAAGAACTCAACAAAATGCTGAAGGATCGCGATAAAGTGGCTGTCTTAAGTGACGTAAGCTGCTTCTTGTAGAGAAGTTTAACACGCATTTAGAATTCCAACTCTTCCTTGATATTTATGAGAGAAACTTACGAACTCTTCTTGTGGGAGATTATGCAAACCGGGTGAGCTGACCCACAGGAAATTCGGAACGACCAGTCCACAATTTTCCAGGAAATCAGATCCTAACGTTTTCGTGGAGAATAGGCGATCAAGAACAGGCTCGAACTACCTGTATGGCAGATCATTTTGCATCCAGTGTAGTGTCGACTCGAAAGACTTGCAGCCATCTTGTAGCTTTTCATGACTAAAGGAACTGGGGCTGATTCATACTGGGGTAGAAATGCTAAATGGAACAGAAAATTTCAGGAATTTCCAAATTTCCAGAAAAAAGGACAACCTCGAGAGGTGGACCAAAATTTTTGAAACGAATTTCCTGAAACTTTCTGTTCCATTCGATTTGAACCGGAATTTCAGGAAGTTTGGTCGAACAGAACGCGTCCCTTAGCTCCATACGTTGCAAATGTATATAGGCAATAATGTTATAATGGTGAGCAACTTCTAAAACAATGCAACTCGTACCAGTTCACCTGGACCTGCGTTTGTTTTGGAGGTCCCACTGCGCAATTTGCTCACGGGCATTATGTGATTTTGTACCATGTGACCGGATTGTGCAAAGAGCCCGTTATTATAGGCGTCGCAAAACAACAAAAACAGAAGTGTTCGCTTCCGTGAGGAATTCTCACAGAACGTCGCAACTCGCCGTCGCAAAACATTCCTTTCTTTCAAAATGCCGATTCAAGATTTTTCGTGAACACAATAATTCGTTCCATCTTAAAGGGGCTCAGTCACGGCATCTTGAGTTATTTTGAGCATCGAAAAAATAACCATTAAATTGAAGGAAACCTGAAAATAACACTTTATAAAGATAGAAAAACATCAAAGAGATAATAATAAACCATTAAGGAACAAGGATGATTAAAGATGGAGAAGATTGACACGGATTGCAAACAACGAATTTGAAAAGTTAAGCTAAGCTTTTCAAATCGTTTAACCGTGACTGAGCCCCTTTAACTTTATTTACAAGTTGCAAACATAGGCATCATTATTTAGGCATCATTCAAATTTTCGAACTGTGAGGTTTATTCAAAGAGTATGAAACCTCCAGTTGCTATGCACGTCCTTAGAGTTCTGCATGATTCCACTCCTGGCTAATCATTAGAGGCAAGAAGTTAATTTGTTGTTCATTGCTTTTAACTTTAATAGGGAAAAAATCAAACAAAAAAGTCAATCGTTCTCTTGCATTTAGTAATTTAAAGTTAACAAATTGACGTCAGTTTTTTATGCGTCCTGTTATTGATCATGAATTTCGTCATAACATTGTCGAAGTAGTTGTGGATCCACGAGGCAATAGCTGAGTAGATCTGCAGACTACTTTGGCAATGTTATGACGAAATTCATTGTCAATAACAGGACAGACGCATTAAAAACTGACATCAATTTGTTGAGTTATTTTTTTGTTAAAAAAATACCTCTTAGTCGGCGCGTCAAGTATGTTGTGGACGGGTCAATGGATCAGTGAGTGAGTGAGTGAGTAAGTGAGTGAGAGATGTATGTATGTCACACCAATCAGATCGGGTCTACTATAAACAGCCAATCAAATTTCTTGTTTTAAAGGTAAATGGTATATGAGAGGATTTGATCCCGATACAGTTCAGAACGGCCATATTTATTCTTCTATAAAAGAGGAGGAAGTATTCATATATTGGGTTTACTTTGGCAAATTCGGTGGGTTAGGTTGAGGATTTTAGTCATGGACGAGATTAGCCTTGAGGTTTGAAACAGTGCGTGAGCTAGTTGTATGCAAATGAACGAGATGTTATCTTTAGTTACAAAGGTAACTTGATATTTTTGTTTTTCACAAGGAGTAAATTCAATTAGACGTCACGCATCGGTGCTTCTAGTTCTTAGTTTTTAGGGGAGACAAGACTATTTTGATTCGAAAGAGTTCGAACGTTTACAATAGGTACAGGTAACGATTGTTTTGTTCTTGTTGCATGCAAATATAGACAGATATTTTTATTTTTTAGTTACAAACAGTAATTTGACACTTTTGTTTTCCACAAGGGAGTAAATTCAATTAGAGCTAACCAATCGTCAGCACCTGTTCCCACGAGATGCTTGCTATTTTAGTTACAAATGGTAACTTGACACTTTTGTTTTTCGTGTCGGAGAAAATCGTTCGCACGAGATGTTTGCTATTTTTAGTTATGAGTGGTAACTTGACACTTCTATTTTTGCTATGGGAATAAATTCAATGGGAGCTTACAAATTGTCGGCTTTTGTTTCCAGGATATTAAACAAAAAAGAAGCTTTCATTTCTAAACTGTTTTTACGTCTCTGCAGTAGCAGTTTATAGCTTTATTTGATGACATTCATTTCAGTTCGATATTTTTTGAAGACGGCGTGGCGTCAAGTTAAAGTGCAAAATCAGACTTTCTTTGTATCAGAAAGTTTTTTTTCTTTCTTTCTTTCTATTTTCGGTGAAGTAGTGTTGTTTTGTAAAAAGGGTAAACTTACGACTCGTATAAAATGCGAAAAGTTCTCTTAACGGCTTGAGTATTTTTGAGCAAAAATTCCTTTTGGGGTTGAAAGGGCTATGAGATCGGTGAGTGATGGGGAGTTATGCATGTGCGCATGTCACACCAATCACAGTGTGGGTTGTAACAAAAAACGAATCAAATTGCCTGTTAGAAAATAAGATCATATCTATAGTAATTTGGAGACGTGTCAGGTTACTGTAGTTTGTTTAGTAAAACATTTTACATGTCATCGATTCAGAATTCTGCTATCTCTGAAACCTTTCAGTTCCCAAAAAAATAACTCTTGCACGCCTTGCGTGCCTATGTTTTTTTACGATAACAAATCATCGAAGTGCCCGCTCTCGCTCGCTGACGCGTCACATGAATTTCAAATTCATGGGTGCTTACCATTTGCCAGAATAAACCGGTTGGGACTAGTGTTGAATATTGGTAAGGGTTTTTAAGGGTTGTTTTTTGTTTTCAGCTGATGAGAGACTGGAAACTGGAAAGTTTTGCAAATGGTGAGGAAATTTCCACCATTCCGTTCCAAACGGAAAAAGAGGAGTACCCCTGAAGGTACTCCACAATTTCCAAATGGAATTTCCGGAAAATTACCTTACCATTTGACTTCAAACCGAAATTTCCGGATTTTCTTGCCAAATGGTAAGCACCCCATGTGTCTGTCCGCATATTGACAATAAAATTTAACCAATGAGCGCTCGTCAATTTCTGCAGTTATCGTAAAATTCTTGTTTCAGTTTGGGCCAATAAACTATATATGATATTTATTACAACCGATGTCTTCAATTCTGCACGCTTTGACTCAATTTCGTTTTGTGAAAAATTTGAAATTAACTTTTATTTGGTTTCCTTTGAGCCTCCAGTGCTCACAAATTTTCACCAGCCAAATTGGCTAGTGAAGCGCAAAATCCACTAGCCAAAATGGACTTTTTACTAGTCTGTGGCTAGTTGGCTACCGTTAGTCTCGAGCCCTGCAGGTGTCTTCGAAATCAGAACTTAGTGTTTAGTTAACACAGTCTTGAAATCCAAACATAAATTAATAAAAAGAATTGTTTTTAGGGTCGTAGTACCACTTTAAAAAGACTAAAACTAAAGCGAGTTTGATCATTCAACTTCTACTGGCCGTTCTCAACATCTAATGGGACCATTTGAAGATTCAAGCTGGTGAGCAATGTGATTAACAGTGTAAAATCAAGGAAACATTGTTAATACGGGACTTGAAACATACCCTAAACAAAAGCGTCGGTAGTGAAGAACTGTTTTGTTATTAATTCACTCTGGACATAGTTTCTTTTGTTCATTGTTGTCTATCCAGTTACCAATACGTAGCTTTAGTTTTAGGCATTTTTAAAATTTTGCTCATATTTTGTAACAGTTGCTAACTCAGTAACTAATTAAGTCAACCTCAGTGACTTTATTGGCTTTGAGAAATGAAAATACTGTAGATTTTTTTTTAAGTAGTAGTATACGTGGCTAAACCAGGCCCTTACCAATGAGTGTTCAGAAGGACTGAGGACTAGTTTTATCACAGACATGCGCAGTGTAGTACGAGTTCGAGCACCAGGTTTTCTGATTCGGCCATGTTTGTTGTCACGAACAAGGTTCAGTGTAGTCTGTTCATTAAGCAAGTTTAAAATAAGAAGCCATGTCTTATCCTTGAATTTTTGACCCGTTTGCAAGAACATCTGGTAGCAGAGCGAGGTTCCAAAGAGAATTTTGAATATGGAACATCTGAAGAAGAGGAAAATGAGTTCGAAGTGCTCATACACGAAGAACCAAAACAAGCTAATGATGGTGATGGAAGGAGGACTGTCATTGAGAATGCAAGTTATGGAGAGCCTCAGTGATTTTACGGACGCTTACGAGAGTGTGCTTTGAGCCTGCGAAGAGTTAGAAGCTAATTACTATGAGAACATAAAGGATTCCAGAAAACTCGGTGCTGTTTCGAAGGAACTGGATGTAATTGAAGAGGATTTCTCCAAAGTCGAAGGAATTGTGAAAGGATATCTGAGCGGCACGAGCAGATCATCAGCTGAAGACCAAACAAAGCGACCAAGAGAAGAAATAACAAGACAGGAAGACGAGCTCATATGAGTCGAACAAGAAATCGAGTGAACTGTTGCTGAATATGAGAAGCAACTTGCACAGAGCCTTCAAAATAAGAAACCAACGCCAGGACCAGACCAAGGAACGAAAGCAACTAGCCTTAGTCGATCAGAATGCTTTAAAGAGACCCTGTTGTCAAGAGAGCCGTTACAGAAACAAGATTTTGTTGCTCAAATGCAGCCTGATGTATCTTCCTGCACTCGAATTCCGAGTGCTTCTAACACAATTGGAATGGTGACCGGATTGCCTCTGCCTTCCTTCTCCGGAGATGTTTATACGTCGACTTCCGTTTTATCCTCCAATTGTTCCGTTTTATCCTCCAATCTCAGTACCGCCTGTGCACTCTTCAGTGGAACAGCAACTCCACCTTCAACAGCCAACTTCAGCGACACCTGTAGTTTCAGTCCAAAGTTTAATGAACCAGTCACATGCTTCGCCATTTTCAACAGTGAGCACATCTTTGTCGAGCGTTTATGTGCCATCACTAACGCAACAGTTACCCTTCAGTGGAGGTCAAGGTCAGTTTATGCCCACTGGAAGAAACCAGCCATCTTCACTGTCCACTGCAGACCAGATTTGTGCTGACTCCTCTGCTCTACTAAAAAGAGTAAGTGTTCCCAAGTTTTTTGGTCAAAAGAAGAATTATGAAGCTTGGAAAGCAGCATTTTTTTCCTGTGTGGACCGTGCTAGAGCTACAAATAAAGTCATGTTATGTTACACCAGAGTACAAGCCTTTACGATTGCGGGAATGCCTCCAGGGTGAACCTCTAAGAGTCATTGAGAACCTGGGACACTCAGCAGCAGCGTATGAAGTGGCCAAGTCCCGTCTAGAAGGAAAGTATGGAGGAAAACAAATGGCCCTGACACTTAGACTTGAAGAGCTGAATGCCTTTAAACCAGTGAGAGAAGGTAATGAGAGAGACCTGGAGAAGTTTTTAGAGCTGTGTGATGGGATTGTTGTGAACTTGAAGGATGCTAACCAGGAAGCAGAGCTAGGAAATGGATCATTGTACATCACTTTACAGCGGAAGTTTAATAAAGAGCTTTTGTCTAAGTACAAGCAGTGGGTTAGCAACAACCATCGAACAGAGAATGTGAGCGCATTGAGAGAGTCTATTTGCAGAGAATTGGAGTTCCTGACCACAGCTTCAGAGACTATAAGTGGTGTGGCCAAAGAATCCCCTAAGAAGGAGAGAAATAGCTCCACAGCAGGATTATCTTTTGTAACTAGAGATTCCCTACTTGATAAGAAGAAACCAAGTCAGGCATGTAAGGTGTGCAATCGGCAACATGGCATTTGGTCTTGTGAGAGCTTTAAGAGAATGACAGTGTCAAAACGATGGGAAGTAGCCAAAGTATACAAATTATGCTTTCGTTGTCTAGCAGATGGTCATAGAGGTGAAGAGTGTTTTTAAGAGCAGAGTGTGTGGACTAAACGGATGCAGATCATATCATCATCAAATGCTTCATGAGGATCAAGCTGAAATCAAGACCCCTCCGAATGATTCCACAGCCAGGTCAGACCTGCCACCGACATCTGTAAGTGGATCAACTGAAGAAGGAGAGACAAATGAGAGGACCCATATGACGACAACTACAATGAAACTCACTGTTCCTTCCGAGTTTGTGGCCCTACGGACCGTTCCAGTGTATTTGGCCAGTGGAGGAAGACAAGTGAAAGTGAATGCTCTCCTGGATGAAGGAAGCAGTAGGCCTTACTTGAACAGTGATGTTGCTGCAGAATTGGGACTGGAAGGGAAACCATACGAGTTAAGCTTAATGACAATCAGGAGAAGTTTAACTCCTCAATTGTAGAGTTCACGATCAATAGTTTGAATGGAAGGGTGCACAAACAAGCATCCGCTTATACGACTGAACGAGTCACGGGCAACATGCAAGTTTTGAATTGGAACTTGTACAAAACCAAGTGGAAGCACTTAGAGCGCATAAAGTTTCCACAAGTGGGGCCCAGACCTATTGCTGACGTGGATCAGGCTGATCTGTTGTATTCATTGGAAGACGTTAGGGGAAGACCGGGAGAGCCCATCAGTAGATTTACACCACTGGGGTGGACCTGTATCGGGAACCCTGAGTTACAAGCAAGCCAAGCTCAAATCCATTTCACATTTCTGGTGAAGGACTCACACGAACTGAACAATCTTGTCCAGCGATTCTGAGACATTGATGATTCCAAAGAAATTCAGGTAGTCAAACCAGAGAAGAAGATAGCCAGAGATATGGTTGCTGAGACCTTAACTTTTGAGGATGGTCGCTACAGTGCCGGGTTGCCCTGGAAAACCAAGGACCATGACTTACCAGATACAGTACCGCTCAAATGTAAGTTACCACCTTCTCTCGAGATGCGTCTCGCTTCTCTTGAGACGAGTCTTGTTTCTCTCGAGACGCGTCTCTTGTTTCATTCGAGTCATTTCTCGTTTCTCGCGAGTGCACTGCAAGTACCAATGCTTTGCATTGTGGTAACACACAAAGCCAACGTTCGAATACAGTAAAGTGAGTGTTGAGTATTACGAACTTGTGTTTCCGATTTGCATTTTAGGTGGTGAGATTAGGAAATGATCATCGTTTGATATTGTGACCAAACTTAAAATTACAAAGCCAGACTTCTTACACATCGGCTTATATTAGTTTTAGTATCACTGTAGATGTAAATTAAACACTATTAAAGTTCGCGATCGACGCTGACTTGAATCAGCGACACGCTTGTGTTTACACTGTCCTTGAAGCCCTATAATTTTGCGAAAGCCCGGCATAAGAGATGACTGTCACGCAGTAAAAAAATAAATCGAAAAACATCCAGTGGAAAACGTTAAGAAATTGCGATATTATGGAAGATAAATAAGGAACTTCCCCAAGCTTTAGGCTTGTGTGTCTTCCCAAATTTCAGATTTTCGTCAAAATGTTTCGCAGAATCGATTTCAGATCTTGTGAAAATGTTTTAACAATGCTATCTGCCTAATCCTGCCTCTCTACATAAGGATGAATGACTTGTTTACATGGCAAAGCAAGTACATGTATCTTTTCGAAAGAAACTGCATGAAGTATAAATGTTATTTTGTCGCATGATTCGGTACTGATTTACTTATAGTTGTGGAAAGATCAAAAGATATAATGCATGTGAAAATTCTCCGAAGTTTAGTGGCCTCGGCTGGGATTTCAAGCCAAGGAGCAGCAGTCACACTGTTTGCTCCACCCTGATTGGATACATTCTTTACAATCATCCAATCAGCGTGGAGTAACAGCGTGACTGTGGATGAGCTTTCAGAATGTCACAAACAGTATTAACCAAGTCGTTCGAACACAGCATAAAACGGAGTGAACAGTTTATTGTGTCGACCTCAGTACGTGTTTTAAAATAGAAACGTTTTAAGCCCATTAGCCTTTGGCAAAATACTCTAATCTAGAAGCTCATGTTAACTATCCCTCTATAATTGAGTCTAAATATATTTGTTTCATTACGCGTGTTTGTAGCACTCGCACAATAACAACATCAAACAAGGCCGTGATCTGTGATCGCTAATGTCAACAATTAGTGCATTCTTCACTCCTTAAAATGTAAACAGTTTCGTGAGCTGATATAAAACAATTCATACTTATTAAACGCATAACTTTTCATGTTTATCGGTTTACGTGTTGTTTGGGAGCCGCGATCTGTAATCGCTTATGCAACCGTGTAAATATTCAAATTCAAACCGCGAACGCTTAAACACTGCAAAAATCAGGGGTATTTGTTTAAGGTTTATTCAGTGTTGTCATGACTTTTTTCAGATGTGGTGGCTCCTAAAGGAGCCGTTTTGTTTATTGCTCTAAAAAGAGCTGTTCTCAGTGTCCGGATGCCCGGCCTTCCCGCTGAACTACCAAAGGCACAACCTTCTGTAAGTGTTCGATGTACTTTGTGCATTTCTCGGCGGTCATTCTTTCCTGCCAAAACCGTGTTATCCCGCTGAGCAGCTCATCCTTGGTTGAGGGCTTTTCAATGGTACGAAGAAAGTGCTTAAGTTCGTGCCAGATTAACTCGATTGGGTTTAGGTCTGGGCTTTCCGGAGGTGTCTTCCACCAGTTAATTCCGCTCCGAGTCATAAAGTCTTGCGCTAGACGGCTTGTGTGCTTTGGGTCGTTGTCTTGCTGGAAGCGATGACCATCAGGAAAGCGCGAATTGATGAAGGGCAGAAGAGTTTTCTCCAAGATTTCGTTCACATAAAACAGTTGCATCCATGTTCCCTGAGAAGATGAGAACTCTAGTCGCTCCTCTTTTTGAGATGCCGGCCCAGATGTGTACCTTGAAGGGATGCTTTGCGCGTCCTTTCAGCTTTGGCTGTTCCCACCTGCAGCGAAAGCAAAGCTTCGCGTGCTTTTCCATATGAACGGAACATTCATCAGTGAAGATCACGTCATCAAACTGCTCGTTGTCTTCCAAACATTTCATGCAGAACTCCAGTCGCTTGGCCCGGTTCGCCTCGCGTATGAGTTGGCAGTACTTCGTGCCAGTTTGCACCCACCCGAGCTTCTGTCTCAGTCTTTTCACTTTGCTGTCGGAAAAGTCAACACCGAACTGTTCCTGAAGCATTTTGCGAAGCTTTGGTGCCGTGAGCTCATCATTCTTCTCCATTTCAGCATCAATGAAGTTCAATACTTCTGGTGTGACTTCTTC
>JAHPZR010053878.1:0-15952 GCA_019787425.1 Platygyra sinensis | reverse complement strand
CTCAGTTAATTTTATAATTTTACTGGTTAGTATTTTTCTAACTAGGTGATTTTATTTCTAACTAGGTGATTTTATTTCGAACTAGTTAGTTCTCTTCTAACTTGGTGATTTTTTTTTTTTGGAGGGGGGGGGGGGGAGGGGGTGTTTCTCAAAAAGAGTAACCTGCTCACCATCAGCCCCAACCCTATCCCAATTCCTAACCCTATTGACCCCCCTAACCCTAACCCTATCCCTAACCCTATTGACCCCTAACTCTATCCCTAGACCTAACCCCCCCCCCCCCAGTTTTTTTATTATTTTGCACTCACCTGGATTTGAACTCCAAACCTCTGACTTTGAAGTCCATCTTTATCTCCACTATGTCACACAAGCAGTCGTTGCAA
The DNA here is from genome assembly GCA_019787425.1 of Platygyra sinensis. NCBI lineage: Eukaryota > Metazoa > Cnidaria > Anthozoa > Scleractinia > Merulinidae > Platygyra > Platygyra sinensis. The sequence goes on along the minus strand of JAHPZR010053878.1, from coordinate 15,569 downwards.
ATTTGCTCATATTTGTTGGTCTAATAAGTTATTGGTCCCAGACTCACCCTTCCCCTTTAACACAAATTAACCTGGTTTGAAAATTTCAACCCAGTTTGAAAAATATGAACCAGTCGAAAATAAAATCACCTAGTTAGAAAAAAAAACTAACTAGTTAAAAATAAAATCACCTGTTTAGAAAAAACTAACTAGTTAAAAATAAAATCACCTAGTTAGAAAAAACTAACTGGTTAAATTATAAAATTAACTGAAACCAAAAATTAACTGCAACATATGCAAGAGCAACTGAATGTCTTTAGTCATTTGTATTGTACTGTCACTTTCAGAAGTCCATCCCCCCCCCTCACCTGTGCAGATAGACATCATTAGAGTTTCATTGATGTCCTTGAACAAGGCACAGTAGAGATTAAAATGTTTTGCCTGCTTTAACATAGTAATTTCTATCTTTGCAGCGGCTACCTGGTAACATCTCCAAGACTTTTCCGTGCTGGTAGCACTCAGGAACTATCTGTCAGTCTTGTTAATATCACTGAACCATGGGTTATCAATTCCACACTTACATATGGAAAAAGTGGAGATATTATCGCTAGTAATGGAGCACAATTCACTAGTGACACTGATGGCATCCTTAAACTTAAGGTAAAAATTAAATTTAAAGTCCAGCATGCACTGTCAATCAAATTCTGATTCTCAAATCAAAATCTGATTCATGCATCAAAACCTTCATCCCGACAGTTGCCATGATGGAGATGACCTTCTATTTTGCTTTAATTCTTTTTTACACTGCCTCTTTTATAAACACCAATAATTTATTAAACTTAAATGTAGTAGGAAGAGGTAATTCACAGATTATTGGTTTCTCAGTATTGGTTTTTGGACAGTTGACAATATTGCTCTTAAAACTTGTATATAAAACAATTCTGAAAGAGAGTTCAATCTAATTCTATTATTCTGTGGATGCTTTGTTTGTCTACATTGCAGTCTGGCACCGTGCTAGATACAGTGCAGTGTTATTTGATTAAAATACATTAGTTCTTTGAAAGACTAACCATAGCCAAGTAGTCCTGCCTTGGAAATATGAAGAATGCGTTGACGAAATTTTTATTTTTTATTATTTTTTGGCCAGAATGCTTGGGAATTTTTATTTAATTTCTTTAAGTGATGAATGAAGAATACTTTTATAATGATAAAACCTATTTTTTCCCAGACATCTGCAGTGATGTTGCTATTGGGTCTCAAATTTTAACATCACTAAATTGAAATACTGTAGACTGTTATTCTAATGGTTGATACCATTAGTGTAACAGTCCATTATAAACAAGCCAGAAATTCAATGATTTTGCTTAAGCTGCCTTGAACTCAACGCTATAAATATTAGCAATAAATTAGTATAAATTTACTGTTATTAGTCTATTGTGAATCTGTGAATTTGATTGGCTATATTACCGATTTCTATCTGCTGATAGAAAACAGTTAACGCATCAGTGCACATTGTACATCACGTTTGAACCTGAAGTAACATAATAAAACAGTTCTTTTCTACGCGTTACTTGACATTTTTCTTTTTATGCAGCAAGACTACGGTAAATTTATAGTAAAACAATTAGACTACTCGCCCTCATTTTCTACGAGCGATAGTCAACTCAGCTGCACCTCGTTGACTATCTGCTCGTAGAAAACTCGGGCTCGTAGTCTAATTGTTAATTATTGGACGAGGCTGAGTATCATATGAAAAACTATGCAGATTGAGGAGGTGTTAACCACCAGATTGAATGTTCCATGGTGACTAGAGCTATACACAATTCTACATAATTGTAATGACTAATACTTAGGACGCGTTCGTTTGGGATATTCTGGAATAAGAATATATTCCAGAATATATTCCGGCTATTCTGCTCCTGGAAGTAGAATAGCCGTAATGGAAATCCAGGTATTTCGGAATGAGAATAGCTCCCAAACAAACGCTTACTCGCACTATTCCAATTGTTCTTATTCCGGATTGATCCCAAACGAACGCGCCCTAAGTATTAGTCATTACAATTATGTAGAATTGTGTATAGCTCTAGTCACCATGGAACATTCAATCTGGTGGTTAACACCTCCTCAATCTGCATAGTTTTTCATATGATACTCAGCCTCGTCCAATAATTAACAATTAGACTACGAGCCCGAGTTTTCTACGAGCAGATAGTCAACGAGGTGCAGCTGAGTTGACTATCGCTCGTAGAAAATGAGGGCGAGTAGTCTAATTGTTTTACTATAAATTTACCGTAGTCTTGCTGCATAAAAAGAAAAATGTCAAGTAACGCGTAGAAAAGAACTGTTTTATTATGTTACTTCAGGTTCAAACGTGATGTACAATGTGCACTGATGCGTTAACTGTTTTCTATCAGCAGATAGAAATCGGTAATATAGCCAATCAAATTCACAGATTCACAATAGACTAATAACAGTAAATTTATACTAATTTATTGCTAATATTTATAGCGTTGAGTTCAAGGCAGCTTAAGCAAAATCATTGAATTTCTGGCTTGTTTATAATGGACTGTTACACTAATGGTATCAACCATTAGAATAACAGTCTACAGTATTTCAATTTAGTGATGTTAAAATTTGAGACCCAATAGCAACATCACTGCAGATGTCTGGGAAAAAATAGGTTTTATCATTATAAAAGTATTCTTCATTCATCACTTAAAGAAATTAAATAAAAATTCCCAAGCATTCTGGCCAAAAAATAATAAAAAATAAAAATTTCGTCAACGCATTCTTCATATTTCCAAGGCAGGACTACTTGGCTATGGTTAGTCTTTCAAAGAACTAATGTATTTTAATCAAATAACACTGCACTGTATCTAGCACGGTGCCAGACTGCAATGTAGACAAACAAAGCATCCACAGAATAATAGAATTAGATTGAACTCTCTTTCAGAATTGTTTTATATACAAGTTTTAAGAGCAATATTGTCAACTGTCCAAAAACCAATACTGAGAAACCAATAATCTGTGAATTACCTCTTCCTACTACATTTAAGTTTAATAAATTATTGGTGTTTATAAAAGAGGCAGTGTAAAAAAGAATTAAAGCAAAATAGAAGGTCATCTCCATCATGGCAACTGTCGGGATGAAGGTTTTGATGCATGAATCAGATTTTGATTTGAGAATCAGAATTTGATTGACAGTGCATGCTGGACTTTAAATTTAATTTTTACCTTAAGTTTAAGGATGCCATCAGTGTCACTAGTGAATTGTGCTCCATTACTAGCGATAATATCTCCACTTTTTCCATATGTAAGTGTGGAATTGATAACCCATGGTTCAGTGATATTAACAAGACTGACAGATAGTTCCTGAGTGCTACCAGCACGGAAAAGTCTTGGAGATGTTACCAGGTAGCCGCTGCAAAGATAGAAATTACTATGTTAAAGCAGGCAAAACATTTTAATCTCTACTGTGCCTTGTTCAAGGACATCAATGAAACTCTAATGATGTCTATCTGCACAGGTGAGGGGGGGGGATGGACTTCTGAAAGTGACAGTACAATACAAATGACTAAAGACATTCAGTTGCTCTTGCATATGTTGCAGTTAATTTTTGGTTTCAGTTAATTTTATAATTTAACCAGTTAGTTTTTTCTAACTAGGTGATTTTATTTTTAACTAGTTAGTTTTTTCTAAACAGGTGATTTTATTTTTAACTAGTTAGTTTTTTTTTCTAACTAGGTGATTTTATTTCGACTGGTTCATATTTTTCAAACTGGGTTGAAATTTTCAAACCAGGTTAATTTGTGTTAAAGGGGAAGGGTGAGTCTGGGACCAATAACTTATTAGACCAACAAATATGAGCAAATTTGCAACGACTGCTTGTGTGACATAGTGGAGATAAAGATGGACTTCAAAGTCAGAGGTTTGGAGTTCAAATCCAGGTGAGTGCAAAATAATAAAAAAACTGGGGGGGGGGGGTTAGGTCTAGGGATAGAGTTAGGGGTCAATAGGGTTAGGGATAGGGTTAGGGTTAGGGGGGTCAATAGGGTTAGGAATTGGGATAGGGTTGGGGCTGATGGTGAGCAGGTTACTCTTTTTGAGAAACACCCCCTCCCCCCCCCCCCCCTCCAAAAAAAAAAAATCACCAAGTTAGAAGAGAACTAACTAGTTCGAAATAAAATCACCTAGTTAGAAATAAAATCACCTAGTTAGAAAAATACTAACCAGTAAAATTATAAAATTAACTGAGACCAAAAATAGCAAAAAAATCATTAATTCAAAAGTGACCAGAGTTGCTGGGAAAGACAAATGTGCAAATAAATAGACAGAATTAAGGGCGCGTTCGTTTGGGATCAATCCGGAATAAGAACAATTGGAATAGTGCGAGTAAGCGTTTGTTTGGGAGCTATTCTCATTCCGAAATACCTGGATTTCCATTACGGCTATTCTACTTCCAGGAGCAGAATAGCCGGAATATATTCTGGAATATATTCTTATTCCAGAATATCCCAAACGAACGCGTCCTAAGTATTAGTCATTACAATTATGTAGAATTGTGTATAGCTCTAGTCACCATGGAACATTCAATCTGGTGGTTAACACCTCCTCAATCTGCATAGTTTTTCATATGATACTCAGCCTCGTCCAATAATTAACAATTAGACTACGAGCCCGAGTTTTCTACGAGCAGATAGTCAACGAGGTGCAGCTGAGTTGACTATCGCTCGTAGAAAATGAGGGCGAGTAGTCTAATTGTTTTACTATAAATTTACCGTAGTCTTGCTGCATAAAAAGAAAAAATGTCAAGTAACGCGTAGAAAAGAACTGTTTTATTATGTTACTTCAGGTTCAAACGTGATGTACAATGTGCACTGATGCGTTAACTGTTTTCTATCAGCAGATAGAAATCGGTAATATAGCCAATCAAATTCACAGATTCACAATAGACTAATAACAGTAAATTTATACTAATTTATTGCTAATATTTATAGCGTTGAGTTCAAGGCAGCTTAAGCAAAATCATTGAATTTCTGGCTTGTTTATAATGGACTGTTACACTAATGGTATCAACCATTAGAATAACAGTCTACAGTATTTCAATTTAGTGATGTTAAAATTTGAGACCCAATAGCAACATCACTGCAGATGTCTGGGAAAAATAGGTTTTATCATTATAAAAGTATTCTTCATTCATCACTTAAAGAAATTAAATAAAAATTCCCAAGCATTCTGGCCAAAAAATAATAAAAAATAAAAATTTCGTCAACGCATTCTTCATATTTCCAAGGCAGGACTACTTGGCTATGGTTAGTCTTTCAAAGAACTAATGTATTTTAATCAAATAACACTGCACTGTATCTAGCACGGTGCCAGACTGCAATGTAGACAAACAAAGCATCCACAGAATAATAGAATTAGATTGAACTCTCTTTCAGAATTGTTTTATATACAAGTTTTAAGAGCAATATTGTCAACTGTCCAAAAACCAATACTGAGAAACCAATAATCTGTGAATTACCTCTTCCTACTACATTTAAGTTTAATAAATTATTGGTGTTTATAAAAGAGGCAGTGTAAAAAGAATTAAAGCAAAATAGAAGGTCATCTCCATCATGGCAACTGTCGGGATGAAGGTTTTGATGCATGAATCAGATTTTGATTTGAGAATCAGAATTTGATTGACAGTGCATGCTGGACTTTAAATTTAATTTTTACCTTAAGTTTAAGGATGCCATCAGTGTCACTAGTGAATTGTGCTCCATTACTAGCGATAATATCTCCACTTTTTCCATATGTAAGTGTGGAATTGATAACCCATGGTTCAGTGATATTAACAAGACTGACAGATAGTTCCTGAGTGCTACCAGCACGGAAAAGTCTTGGAGATGTTACCAGGTAGCCGCTGCAAAGATAGAAATTACTATGTTAAAGCAGGCAAAACATTTTAATCTCTACTGTGCCTTGTTCAAGGACATCAATGAAACTCTAATGATGTCTATCTGCACAGGTGAGGGGGGGGATGGACTTCTGAAAGTGACAGTACAATACAAATGACTAAAGACATTCAGTTGCTCTTGCATATGTTGCAGTTAATTTTTGGTTTCAGTTAATTTTATAATTTAACCAGTTAGTTTTTTCTAACTAGGTGATTTTTATTTTTAACTAGTTAGTTTTTTCTAAACAGGTGATTTTATTTTTAACTAGTTAGTTTTTTTTTCTAACTAGGTGATTTTATTTTCGACTGGTTCATATTTTTCAAACTGGTTGAAATTTTCAAACCAGGTTAATTTGTGTTAAAGGGTTACTCTGGAGTCTCAATTTAACAAACAAAAATGATGTTCTTTGCCATAGTAATAGTAGAATATATGGAAGAAAAACCCTTACATTGACATCTTGTTTTAGTGAACATTAATATATGTGTTGCAGTTAATTTTTGGTCTCAGTTAATTTATAATTTTACTGGTTAGTATTTTTCTAACTAGGTGATTTTATTTCTAACTAGGTGATTTTATTTCGAACTAGTTAGTTCTCTTCTAACTTGGTGATTTTTTTTTTTGGAGGGGGGGGGGGGGGAGGGGGTGTTTCTCAAAAAGAGTAACCTGCTCACCATCAGCCCCAACCCTATCCCAATTCCTAACCCTATTGACCCCCCTAACCCTAACCCTATCCCTAACCCTATTGACCCCTAACTCTATCCCTAGACCTAACCCCCCCCCCCCAGTTTTTTTATTATTTTGCACTCACCTGGATTTGAACTCCAAACCTCTGACTTTGAAGTCCATCTTTATCTCCACTATGTCACACAAGCAGTCGTTGCAAATTTGCTCATATTTGTTGGTCTAATAAGTTATTGGTCCCAGACTCACCCTTCCCCTTTAACACAAATTAACCTGGTTTGAAAATTTCAACCCAGTTTGAAAAATATGAACCAGTCGAAAATAAAATCACCTAGTTAGAAAAAAAAACTAACTAGTTAAAAATAAAATCACCTGTTTAGAAAAAACTAACTAGTTAAAAATAAAATCACCTAGTTAGAAAAAACTAACTGGTTAAATTATAAAATTAACTGAAACCAAAAATTAACTGCAACATATGCAAGAGCAACTGAATGTCTTTAGTCATTTGTATTGTACTGTCACTTTCAGAAGTCCATCCCCCCCTCACCTGTGCAGATAGACATCATTAGAGTTTCATTGATGTCCTTGAACAAGGCACAGTAGAGATTAAAATGTTTTGCCTGCTTTAACATAGTAATTTCTATCTTTGCAGCGGCTACCTGGTAACATCTCCAAGACTTTTCCGTGCTGGTAGCACTCAGGAACTATCTGTCAGTCTTGTTAATATCACTGAACCATGGGTTATCAATTCCACACTTACATATGGAAAAAGTGGAGATATTATCGCTAGTAATGGAGCACAATTCACTAGTGACACTGATGGCATCCTTAAACTTAAGGTAAAAATTAAATTTAAAGTCCAGCATGCACTGTCAATCAAATTCTGATTCTCAAATCAAAATCTGATTCATGCATCAAAACCTTCATCCCGACAGTTGCCATGATGGAGATGACCTTCTATTTTGCTTTAATTCTTTTTTACACTGCCTCTTTTATAAACACCAATAATTTATTAAACTTAAATGTAGTAGGAAGAGGTAATTCACAGATTATTGGTTTCTCAGTATTGGTTTTTGGACAGTTGACAATATTGCTCTTAAAACTTGTATATAAAACAATTCTGAAAGAGAGTTCAATCTAATTCTATTATTCTGTGGATGCTTTGTTTGTCTACATTGCAGTCTGGCACCGTGCTAGATACAGTGCAGTGTTATTTGATTAAAATACATTAGTTCTTTGAAAGACTAACCATAGCCAAGTAGTCCTGCCTTGGAAATATGAAGAATGCGTTGACGAAATTTTTATTTTTTATTATTTTTTGGCCAGAATGCTTGGGAATTTTTATTTAATTTCTTTAAGTGATGAATGAAGAATACTTTTATAATGATAAAACCTATTTTTTCCCAGACATCTGCAGTGATGTTGCTATTGGGTCTCAAATTTTAACATCACTAAATTGAAATACTGTAGACTGTTATTCTAATGGTTGATACCATTAGTGTAACAGTCCATTATAAACAAGCCAGAAATTCAATGATTTTGCTTAAGCTGCCTTGAACTCAACGCTATAAATATTAGCAATAAATTAGTATAAATTTACTGTTATTAGTCTATTGTGAATCTGTGAATTTGATTGGCTATATTACCGATTTCTATCTGCTGATAGAAAACAGTTAACGCATCAGTGCACATTGTACATCACGTTTGAACCTGAAGTAACATAATAAAACAGTTCTTTTCTACGCGTTACTTGACATTTTTTCTTTTTATGCAGCAAGACTACGGTAAATTTATAGTAAAACAATTAGACTACTCGCCCTCATTTTCTACGAGCGATAGTCAACTCAGCTGCACCTCGTTGACTATCTGCTCGTAGAAAACTCGGGCTCGTAGTCTAATTGTTAATTATTGGACGAGGCTGAGTATCATATGAAAAACTATGCAGATTGAGGAGGTGTTAACCACCAGATTGAATGTTCCATGGTGACTAGAGCTATACACAATTCTACATAATTGTAATGACTAATACTTAGGACGCGTTCGTTTGGGATATTCTGGAATAAGAATATATTCCAGAATATATTCCGGCTATTCTGCTCCTGGAAGTAGAATAGCCGTAATGGAAATCCAGGTATTTCGGAATGAGAATAGCTCCCAAACAAACGCTTACTCGCACTATTCCAATTGTTCTTATTCCGGATTGATCCCAAACGAACGCGCCCTTAATTCTGTCTATTTATTTGCACATTTGTCTTTCCCAGCAACTCTGGTCACTTTTGAATTAATGATTTTTTGCTATTTTTGGTCTCAGTTAATTTTATAATTTTACTGGTTAGTATTTTTCTAACTAGGTGATTTTATTTCTAACTAGGTGATTTTATTTCGAACTAGTTAGTTCTCTTCTAACTTGGTGATTTTTTTTTTTTGGAGGGGGGGGGGGGGGAGGGGTGTTTCTCAAAAAGAGTAACCTGCTCACCATCAGCCCCAACCCTATCCCAATTCCTAACCCTATTGACCCCCCTAACCCTAACCCTATCCCTAACCCTATTGACCCCTAACTCTATCCCTAGACCTAACCCCCCCCCCCCCAGTTTTTTTATTATTTTGCACTCACCTGGATTTGAACTCCAAACCTCTGACTTTGAAGTCCATCTTTATCTCCACTATGTCACACAAGCAGTCGTTGCAAATTTGCTCATATTTGTTGGTCTAATAAGTTATTGGTCCCAGACTCACCCTTCCCCTTTAACACAAATTAACCTGGTTTGAAAATTTCAACCCAGTTTGAAAAATATGAACCAGTCGAAAATAAAATCACCTAGTTAGAAAAAAAAACTAACTAGTTAAAAATAAAATCACCTGTTTAGAAAAAACTAACTAGTTAAAAATAAAATCACCTAGTTAGAAAAAACTAACTGGTTAAATTATAAAATTAACTGAAACCAAAAATTAACTGCAACATATGCAAGAGCAACTGAATGTCTTTAGTCATTTGTATTGTACTGTCACTTTCAGAAGTCCATCCCCCCCCCTCACCTGTGCAGATAGACATCATTAGAGTTTCATTGATGTCCTTGAACAAGGCACAGTAGAGATTAAAATGTTTTGCCTGCTTTAACATAGTAATTTCTATCTTTGCAGCGGCTACCTGGTAACATCTCCAAGACTTTTCCGTGCTGGTAGCACTCAGGAACTATCTGTCAGTCTTGTTAATATCACTGAACCATGGGTTATCAATTCCACACTTACATATGGAAAAAGTGGAGATATTATCGCTAGTAATGGAGCACAATTCACTAGTGACACTGATGGCATCCTTAAACTTAAGGTAAAAATTAAATTTAAAGTCCAGCATGCACTGTCAATCAAATTCTGATTCTCAAATCAAAATCTGATTCATGCATCAAAACCTTCATCCCGACAGTTGCCATGATGGAGATGACCTTCTATTTTGCTTTAATTCTTTTTTACACTGCCTCTTTTATAAACACCAATAATTTATTAAACTTAAATGTAGTAGGAAGAGGTAATTCACAGATTATTGGTTTCTCAGTATTGGTTTTTGGACAGTTGACAATATTGCTCTTAAAACTTGTATATAAAACAATTCTGAAAGAGAGTTCAATCTAATTCTATTATTCTGTGGATGCTTTGTTTGTCTACATTGCAGTCTGGCACCGTGCTAGATACAGTGCAGTGTTATTTGATTAAAATACATTAGTTCTTTGAAAGACTAACCATAGCCAAGTAGTCCTGCCTTGGAAATATGAAGAATGCGTTGACGAAATTTTTATTTTTTATTATTTTTTGGCCAGAATGCTTGGGAATTTTTATTTAATTTCTTTAAGTGATGAATGAAGAATACTTTTATAATGATAAAACCTATTTTTTCCCAGACATCTGCAGTGATGTTGCTATTGGGTCTCAAATTTTAACATCACTAAATTGAAATACTGTAGACTGTTATTCTAATGGTTGATACCATTAGTGTAACAGTCCATTATAAACAAGCCAGAAATTCAATGATTTTGCTTAAGCTGCCTTGAACTCAACGCTATAAATATTAGCAATAAATTAGTATAAATTTACTGTTATTAGTCTATTGTGAATCTGTGAATTTGATTGGCTATATTACCGATTTCTATCTGCTGATAGAAAACAGTTAACGCATCAGTGCACATTGTACATCACGTTTGAACCTGAAGTAACATAATAAAACAGTTCTTTTCTACGCGTTACTTGACATTTTTCTTTTTATGCAGCAAGACTACGGTAAATTTATAGTAAAACAATTAGACTACTCGCCCTCATTTTCTACGAGCGATAGTCAACTCAGCTGCACCTCGTTGACTATCTGCTCGTAGAAAACTCGGGCTCGTAGTCTAATTGTTAATTATTGGACGAGGCTGAGTATCATATGAAAAACTATGCAGATTGAGGAGGTGTTAACCACCAGATTGAATGTTCCATGGTGACTAGAGCTATACACAATTCTACATAATTGTAATGACTAATACTTAGGACGCGTTCGTTTGGGATATTCTGGAATAAGAATATATTCCAGAATATATTCCGGCTATTCTGCTCCTGGAAGTAGATAGCCGTAATGGAAATCCAGGTATTTCGGAATGAGAATAGCTCCCAAACAAACGCTTACTCGCACTATTCCAATTGTTCTTATTCCGGATTGATCCCAAACGAACGCGCCCTAAGTATTAGTCATTACAATTATGTAGAATTGTGTATAGCTCTAGTCACCATGGAACATTCAATCTGGTGGTTAACACCTCCTCAATCTGCATAGTTTTTCATATGATACTCAGCCTCGTCCAATAATTAACAATTAGACTACGAGCCCGAGTTTTCTACGAGCAGATAGTCAACGAGGTGCAGCTGAGTTGACTATCGCTCGTAGAAAATGAGGGCGAGTAGTCTAATTGTTTTACTATAAATTTACCGTAGTCTTGCTGCATAAAAAGAAAAATGTCAAGTAACGCGTAGAAAAGAACTGTTTTATTATGTTACTTCAGGTTCAAACGTGATGTACAATGTGCACTGATGCGTTAACTGTTTTCTATCAGCAGATAGAAATCGGTAATATAGCCAATCAAATTCACAGATTCACAATAGACTAATAACAGTAAATTTATACTAATTTATTGCTAATATTTATAGCGTTGAGTTCAAGGCAGCTTAAGCAAAATCATTGAATTTCTGGCTTGTTTATAATGGACTGTTACACTAATGGTATCAACCATTAGAATAACAGTCTACAGTATTTCAATTTAGTGATGTTAAAATTTGAGACCCAATAGCAACATCACTGCAGATGTCTGGGAAAAAATAGGTTTTATCATTATAAAAGTATTCTTCATTCATCACTTAAAGAAATTAAATAAAAATTCCCAAGCATTCTGGCCAAAAAATAATAAAAAATAAAAATTTCGTCAACGCATTCTTCATATTTCCAAGGCAGGACTACTTGGCTATGGTTAGTCTTTCAAAGAACTAATGTATTTTAATCAAATAACACTGCACTGTATCTAGCACGGTGCCAGACTGCAATGTAGACAAACAAAGCATCCACAGAATAATAGAATTAGATTGAACTCTCTTTCAGAATTGTTTTATATACAAGTTTTAAGAGCAATATTGTCAACTGTCCAAAAACCAATACTGAGAAACCAATAATCTGTGAATTACCTCTTCCTACTACATTTAAGTTTAATAAATTATTGGTGTTTATAAAAGAGGCAGTGTAAAAAAGAATTAAAGCAAAATAGAAGGTCATCTCCATCATGGCAACTGTCGGGATGAAGGTTTTGATGCATGAATCAGATTTTGATTTGAGAATCAGAATTTGATTGACAGTGCATGCTGGACTTTAAATTTAATTTTTACCTTAAGTTTAAGGATGCCATCAGTGTCACTAGTGAATTGTGCTCCATTACTAGCGATAATATCTCCACTTTTTCCATATGTAAGTGTGGAATTGATAACCCATGGTTCAGTGATATTAACAAGACTGACAGATAGTTCCTGAGTGCTACCAGCACGGAAAAGTCTTGGAGATGTTACCAGGTAGCCGCTGCAAAGATAGAAATTACTATGTTAAAGCAGGCAAAACATTTTAATCTCTACTGTGCCTTGTTCAAGGACATCAATGAAACTCTAATGATGTCTATCTGCACAGGTGAGGGGGGGGGATGGACTTCTGAAAGTGACAGTACAATACAAATGACTAAAGACATTCAGTTGCTCTTGCATATGTTGCAGTTAATTTTTGGTTTCAGTTAATTTTATAATTTAACCAGTTAGTTTTTTCTAACTAGGTGATTTTATTTTTAACTAGTTAGTTTTTTCTAAACAGGTGATTTTATTTTTAACTAGTTAGTTTTTTTTTCTAACTAGGTGATTTTATTTCGACTGGTTCATATTTTTCAAACTGGGTTGAAATTTTCAAACCAGGTTAATTTGTGTTAAAGGGGAAGGGTGAGTCTGGGACCAATAACTTATTAGACCAACAAATATGAGCAAATTTGCAACGACTGCTTGTGTGACATAGTGGAGATAAAGATGGACTTCAAAGTCAGAGGTTTGGAGTTCAAATCCAGGTGAGTGCAAAATAATAAAAAAACTGGGGGGGGGGGGTTAGGTCTAGGGATAGAGTTAGGGGTCAATAGGGTTAGGGATAGGGTTAGGGTTAGGGGGGTCAATAGGGTTAGGAATTGGGATAGGGTTGGGGCTGATGGTGAGCAGGTTACTCTTTTTGAGAAACACCCCCTCCCCCCCCCCCCCCTCCAAAAAAAAAAAATCACCAAGTTAGAAGAGAACTAACTAGTTCGAAATAAAATCACCTAGTTAGAAATAAAATCACCTAGTTAGAAAAATACTAACCAGTAAAATTATAAAATTAACTGAGACCAAAAATAGCAAAAAAATCATTAATTCAAAAGTGACCAGAGTTGCTGGGAAAGACAAATGTGCAAATAAATAGACAGAATTAAGGGCGCGTTCGTTTGGGATCAATCCGGAATAAGAACAATTGGAATAGTGCGAGTAAGCGTTTGTTTGGGAGCTATTCTCATTCCGAAATACCTGGATTTCCATTACGGCTATTCTACTTCCAGGAGCAGAATAGCCGGAATATATTCTGGAATATATTCTTATTCCAGAATATCCCAAACGAACGCGTCCTAAGTATTAGTCATTACAATTATGTAGAATTGTGTATAGCTCTAGTCACCATGGAACATTCAATCTGGTGGTTAACACCTCCTCAATCTGCATAGTTTTTCATATGATACTCAGCCTCGTCCAATAATTAACAATTAGACTACGAGCCCGAGTTTTCTACGAGCAGATAGTCAACGAGGTGCAGCTGAGTTGACTATCGCTCGTAGAAAATGAGGGCGAGTAGTCTAATTGTTTTACTATAAATTTACCGTAGTCTTGCTGCATAAAAAGAAAAAATGTCAAGTAACGCGTAGAAAAGAACTGTTTTATTATGTTACTTCAGGTTCAAACGTGATGTACAATGTGCACTGATGCGTTAACTGTTTTCTATCAGCAGATAGAAATCGGTAATATAGCCAATCAAATTCACAGATTCACAATAGACTAATAACAGTAAATTTATACTAATTTATTGCTAATATTTATAGCGTTGAGTTCAAGGCAGCTTAAGCAAAATCATTGAATTTCTGGCTTGTTTATAATGGACTGTTACACTAATGGTATCAACCATTAGAATAACAGTCTACAGTATTTCAATTTAGTGATGTTAAAATTTGAGACCCAATAGCAACATCACTGCAGATGTCTGGGAAAAATAGGTTTTATCATTATAAAAGTATTCTTCATTCATCACTTAAAGAAATTAAATAAAAATTCCCAAGCATTCTGGCCAAAAAATAATAAAAAATAAAAATTTCGTCAACGCATTCTTCATATTTCCAAGGCAGGACTACTTGGCTATGGTTAGTCTTTCAAAGAACTAATGTATTTTAATCAAATAACACTGCACTGTATCTAGCACGGTGCCAGACTGCAATGTAGACAAACAAAGCATCCACAGAATAATAGAATTAGATTGAACTCTCTTTCAGAATTGTTTTATATACAAGTTTTAAGAGCAATATTGTCAACTGTCCAAAAACCAATACTGAGAAACCAATAATCTGTGAATTACCTCTTCCTACTACATTTAAGTTTAATAAATTATTGGTGTTTATAAAAGAGGCAGTGTAAAAAGAATTAAAGCAAAATAGAAGGTCATCTCCATCATGGCAACTGTCGGGATGAAGGTTTTGATGCATGAATCAGATTTTGATTTGAGAATCAGAATTTGATTGACAGTGCATGCTGGACTTTAAATTTAATTTTTACCTTAAGTTTAAGGATGCCATCAGTGTCACTAGTGAATTGTGCTCCATTACTAGCGATAATATCTCCACTTTTTCCATATGTAAGTGTGGAATTGATAACCCATGGTTCAGTGATATTAACAAGACTGACAGATAGTTCCTGAGTGCTACCAGCACGGAAAAGTCTTGGAGATGTTACCAGGTAGCCGCTGCAAAGATAGAAATTACTATGTTAAAGCAGGCAAAACATTTTAATCTCTACTGTGCCTTGTTCAAGGACATCAATGAAACTCTAATGATGTCTATCTGCACAGGTGAGGGGGGGGATGGACTTCTGAAAGTGACAGTACAATACAAATGACTAAAGACATTCAGTTGCTCTTGCATATGTTGCAGTTAATTTTTGGTTTCAGTTAATTTTATAATTTAACCAGTTAGTTTTTTCTAACTAGGTGATTTTATTTTTAACTAGTTAGTTTTTTCTAAACAGGTGATTTTATTTTTAACTAGTTAGTTTTTTTTTCTAACTAGGTGATTTTATTTTCGACTGGTTCATATTTTTCAAACTGGGTTGAAATTTTCAAACCAGGTTAATTTGTGT
>JAHPZR010053877.1:0-16270 GCA_019787425.1 Platygyra sinensis | reverse complement strand
TTATATTTTCTGATAAGATGAATATGTGGTGTGAGTATTTTAATCCAATTGCGTTGCATAGCCACTCACCACTCTATGTTTTAGTTGTGTTTCCAGATCCAAAAACTGTACTGTCTGAATTCTACCAATCATAATTGGTTTTCTTAAATTTATGAACCATCAGGTATTTGTTTTTCATGCAAGTAAAGAAAGACATTTACCAAGGGAGGTATGTTCATATGGCTTTTATTATTGTTTCTTTTCACTGTTTTTTGATAATCTGAGAGAAACATGTGACTCTTTCAATGTTGGCTTACTCAACGTATAACTATTAACAATGATATTCATCATTTGCCTGTCTATGATTGAAAGCCGACTTTTGCTTAAGTTGTGACGCTAGTGGTGTTGTTGTGATTATTGTACAGGTTGCCTTGTTCAACAAACATCCTTGCTGAAGTTTCGGCATATAGTATTCAATGTAAGTACATTTATTTATCACTTATTTTCACAAATTGTCTTGTATAACAATAATTTAAATTTATGCCAGTTTTTACTTACCTAGCTGGAATCACATACATCATTGTATATAACATATAGCATTTTTTCCTAGGCAGTTCCCTGAAGTACAGACAGCAAATTTGATCAGAAAATCATTTTACTACTTGGTGAACATAATTTTTGTCTCTCAAATAATTCTCAATGTGAGAAGTATTCAATGGTGGAACACAACAAACACAGGAACATGGGCACGTGCACCCTATAACAACTGTGATGATGTTGTGCAACATGGTGGCCATAATCTAGTGAATAGGTTGACTGAGGGATAGAGGTTTGGTTTGCAATAGAGCATAGTCCTACTGATCCCCAAAGACAGGGACCTGGGTATGAGCCTTGTTTGGCATTCGCTCAACGTTGTGGTTGTAATATATACATGTTGTATCCTCTCGTCATTCACTGACAAGGATGTATTATTAAAATATTCTCACGAAATAGGTGAGCTCTTATCTAAGACGAGAGGATGTCACAGTGAAGAAACCAGTGCAAGAGTCTCCCTTTGTCGAAAACCACACAATGAACAGTGATATTGAATGACGTGCCTTGACCGCAATCATTGTTTTCCTGTGTCACAACAAAACCCAACTATGAGGAAAGGTTGCTACAAGGAAAACACACAATGCCAAAACATAGATGCCCATTCCCCGAATGTGAATATGAGACAGAACATGTAACAGATGACACTGTATTTCATATGGTCCACTCGAACGGCACACACATGCAAACTACTAGTCAGCCCGCTACACAAGCAACAGCTAAGGTCGAGACAGTAAGGCAACTGACCATATCGTCTGTAGGATCTAGCGAAGAGTGGTGTTACTTTCTTACCAGCTGGAAAGATTATGCCAAAGCAACAAAACTCAAAGGCAAAGATAATATGGTCATACAACTGCTTGAATGTTGCGAGGAACATGCTTAGAAAAGACCTCGCAAGGAATGTGGGTGGCTCCCTCACCAACAATTCCATGGAAGGGGTAATGACAGCAATCAAAATCTTGCTGTTAGAGAGGAAAACACTATGTCACTTGCGCGCAACTTCACAAAATGCGTCAAGACCGGGACAAGACCATACAAAGCTTTGATGCTCACTTACGAGATCAGGCCAGTGTCAGTAAATTCTTTGTCATATGCCCTGGCTGCAATACAGACATAAACTACACCGAGAATATTCTCCATGACGTTGTAACATGTGGGCTTGCAGACAGCAAAATCCAACTTGACCTTCTTGGTGAGAAAAACCAAGACATGACATTAGAGGAGGTATTTCAGTTCATTGAGGCCAAAGAAGCTGGCAAAAGGTCAGCTGGGTGCCTCTTAGAATCCCAGGGAACTGATGCCACCCGCAGTCAATATCGCCTTGGTAAAAAAGAGGATCTCAAAAATGACAAAATTCACAACAAAAATGAAATGTGCTCTTACTGTGGGAAACAAGGCCATGGCAAAATGCCCCTACTAAAACAAGAAACAATGACTGCTGCATATAGCAAAATTTGTACCCACTGCGGTCATCCCAGCCACCTTTAGACTGTATACCGCAGCAAGACCAAGCCAAACTTCAAGCTTCCCCCCTCACCAAACGCCACTACCAGAGAAACTGAGAATGCTGTCATTGACGCCCTCTGTTCTGCCACTAGTCTCAGCCAGACCCAAGATGGACGTACGATACACCTACAACCACCTCAATGTGAGGTTCAACCACCGCGATGATTGCTGGGTCAGACAATCATCTAAGCCTGAGCCATTCCTCACACTCACAGCTACAGCCCATCCAGAAGACCACAGGGCACTTGGATACAGGCCTATCACCCCACAGCCGAATACAATAATTATCTCTGCTGTTGCTGATACCTGCCTGGCTAGCATCAGAGTGATCAGATGCCTTGGCCTGTAAGAAGATGGCCTGATCCCCGTAACAATGCACATGCATGCTGTGAACAACAATGAAATAAAGATACTTGGTGCTATCATCTTGAGCGTCACCATCAGGACAGACACTTGAAACCTGCGAAATTGTTTATGTAACCAGTGATGCTGACAAACTGCAGTACATGGAAGAGGATTTACACCCATCACAACACATACACCAAGAAATGCTTTTATTTCAAGGAGTGTGACATCTTGCCATTTGTCAAGCGCTTGGCATGCTAGTTTTTACCGAGTATAGCGGTTTGTTTCACGCACAATAACATTGAGTATTTCATCATTGAAAAACATTTAAACACATCTATCTCTCTAGACTCGTTGTCTATCTCAAATGTGATCCCAACAGATGCAGTAAAATTGTCAAATTGAATGTTACGCAAACGATCTGTCCACTCTACTGGTTCATTGCCTTCACCTTCGCTTCCACTCTCATCATTTTCATCTCTCTCGTCCTCCACTTCACTAATGTCAATATCTGAGTCTTTGTGATCTATTTCTTCATCAGAACTACTGAAAATAACATGGTAATTGTCTTTTGAAATCTCCAACAGTGGAGCAAAATGGGCTGCCATGATAGTTTGAAAGCTAACGCTTGATCAAGAAATAAACTTCACACATGCTCGCTTCACAGAGCATATAATTTATGTGCAGTTGCTGCGATATGATTGGCCAATGTTTGATAAATAATAAGAAAACAATAGAGAGCAAAGACTGCCAGTCCAGTAGGGAGAGTAGTTTATTTTGTTATGGCGGTACAGGGTGGCATAGGAAGATGGTAGCGTATTTTTGCAGGGTGGTACAGGGCGGTATTGTAGGGAAAGGGTTAATGAACTGTTTGAGGAGTCCAAATCAGTGATTAGCGATGAAATTGAAGAGGGAGTACACATCTTTGAGAAATCCAAACCAACTTGCCTGGTCACATATTAGTCCAACACAGGCATCGGATTCTGGCTCTTCCAAAAACACTGCCACTGCCCCTCTACTGAACCCTTTTACTGCTGCACAGGTTGGGAGCCGCTTAACCAATGCTGCTGAATCATGCTATGCTCCAGTGGAAGGGGAGGCCCTCATTGTTTCTGATGCCCTCGGTAAAGCCAGACTCTTTGTACTGGGCTGCAGAGACTTGATCATTGCTGTTGATCACAAACCTTAAGTATTCAGTGATCGATCCCTTGAGGAGATCTCAAATGCCAGGCTTCGTAACCTAGAGGAGAAAATCCTGCACTACAAATTCTGCATGGTGTACATATTTGGTGTACAACACAAAGCTACCGATGAAGTCTCTCGCCTCCCTACTGGTCGCACACACCCAAACATAGATGAGTTCACTGCAGCAGCCACGTGTCAATTCCTCAAGGATAGTGGAGTACACCACTGCCTGTTGTCTTTAGCCCACCCACACTCAAACTGCAGAGCAGAAATTGGGGTCAAAACTGTCAAACGACTTCTCACCAACAACACAAACCCACATGGCGGTCAATGCGCCATACTCCAATATTGGAACACTTCTGATGCTGCCACAAAGCTCTCACCTGCCCAGTGTGTATTTGGCAGACCTATCAAGAACTTCATACCTTTACTTCCCAGCCGCTACATACCTCACCCCACCTGGAGTGACACTCTAGCAGCCAGAGAGGAAGCCCTTAAGAACAGGCACGTGAAAGAAGTTGAGCAGTGGACAGTGCACACCAGGAGATTATCACCTCTTGCCGTCAGGCAACACATACGTATTCAAAAGAGAGGTCCACATCCCAACAAATGCATGGACAAGACAGGCATCATTGAGGCCTGCCAATTTGACCAACATGTAGTATGTGTTGATGGATCTGGTAGAATCACCCTTCGCAACGGCAAGTTCCTGAGGAGATATGTCCCCGCTATTGAACATATTTTCTTCAATTTTTGCATTGACAAGGGAATAACAAGCTGCTGTGCATTATTTAGTAAATATTATATGTATTAGTTTATATTCTGTCAAGGCGAACAGTCTTTAACCAGATGGAATCTTATTTTTATATTCCAGCTGAACTTGGTGAATATGATCCTCAAGAACATACTATGGGTTACATATCTGAGTTTAGATTTATTCCTAATCAGGTAACAACTCATTGTAACTCAGTACTCCCATGACATAACAGCTGTTTGTTGTTAGAGTTTTTTTTAAAATAAGTAAATTAATTTTGGAGGTACTGGATGTGTTGTGGTTTGTAGATTGGTCTTTTGTTTCATTCTGTCTTGTAGTTGTTGTGATGCCATCTTTGCTCAGCACCAAAGTAGTTATTTTTTTTTTTTTACAAAAATGTTATTGTAATTACATTGAGTGAAGAGAAAAACATTCCACGAGGGAGAGGTGGGATGCAGGGTTTTGATTGAATTAATATTGGTACTGTGTTGTATATTTTTAGTATTTAAAAGATGTCCATTTGTCAATCCTAGAAGCTTTCTTTTGATACATGTAGTTGCCTTTTTAAAGTATTTTGCTAGTGTCTTGTAGATGAGGTATCCTTCCATTGCAGGGTAACTCCTGAATTTGTTCTTCTGTGCTCTAGCCTGTGTTACAACCATATTTCCCGAAAGGAAAATCAGAGAGAACATCTTTGTTTTGTAGTAGATAATCATGACAATCATGTCCTTGCATAAATTATCCACACATAAAAGCCATAATTTGCAGTGAATTGAATTTAGCAAAATGTTAAAGTGACTCCTAATGCTTATTTGTATTGGCCAGAGTGTTGTTTAGCCCTACCATTTAACATGGTCTCTGCAGTCCCTGATTAGTGTTAATAAAACTTTCTTTAATAGCCCAACCCTGGACAGTTGGAGATAGGTGAAAATATAGTGAATTGCCTAAATCTCAAAAAGAAGCCGACCATGGTGTTATTCCAGTCTGAAGGCCAGTTCTTTGACCATTATTGGACCACAGTCTGATCATGAATCTGCTGTTACATGTATTGGGTACCAACATTGAGTAAACAGAAAAAAGTCTTGTGCTCTGTTACCAATAACGTATTCGTTAATTAACATGTTTTCCACTTTTAGAGTGAAGAACTAGAGACCAAGATTTATCATAGGCATAGGAAGCTGGGGTGAGTCTTAAATTATTTATAATAATTTTACATAACCATAGTTGAAAGATTTCATCATACAGTAAAGTGGGTAAATTCCTCAAGACAAAAAATGTAAGAAATCAAATGTTAAGACAGATTCTGCTCAAAGTTCAAGCAATGAGTGCAAAAATTATTTACTAAAAATCTACTCATAGTACAGTAACTTTTGGAATACTATTTCAAACAACTCACTTTAGTTCATTTCTGAAGCACTCTCAAGAAATTCTGAAGCACTCTCAAGAAAGATAATGGCAAACCTCGTAAGAATGCTTAAAGCGTATGCTATTGTGTTTTTTAACTGACACTAAACGTCTGTTTTCATTGAACTATGGATGACTTCAAGTTTAATTTTCTCTTGTGGGGTCAGCTTGAAAGCTTAAGTCTCAATAAGTTCTTAACTGTATTCAAAATAATACTGTGCCTTGAGGGTTGTTTGGTAGCTTAAATTTTGCCATTATTGCTGGAATGTTCTGCAGAAATCATCTTAAATGTAAATATACTACCATTGCTAATCTTTTTTCTCTCTCACAGGAACATGGTTCCATCTGTTGCAGAGTTCATGTATCTGATAAAGTCAAGTGGTTGGAGATGTATGGAGTTGACTTACATCCAGTGAAGGTTTGACTGTAGTCCTACTATTGACCAGAAAACCACTCAAAATTCTTTGAAAACTGGAAACCTGTTATAAAAATTAGTCAAAAGCAAATGACACCAAATAAAATGATTAACCCCTTTAATGCATATATGACATAGGCATGGGTCGCACTTGGCAAATCTTTTCCAGAATTTGGTTACTTTGTGGTGGAAATCTGTCATCGTGGGCCTTTGCCTAGTGCGACCCCAGGTTTTTCCCTTTGGCAAAAACTTTGCGAATCGGCAAAACATCAAAGACGCTTAGGACTTGGGTGGGGCAGGCAGATTTTCGAAAAGTCAAGCCAAACAATGAGAATCACAGGGGCAACTGTCAACCGCTTGTCAACATAACATGAAAAACGACATGCGCGGGAAGTTCAATTCTTGTTCGCGATCTTAAATCATGAACGGAGTTGGCTTTTTTGGCCCAATGCTCACGCATGATTTCCATGACCCAGGCGATAGAGTCCGATAACGCAAGAATTCTTCGCCGACGTCGATTTCTTCCTCTGATCATGGCCGCTGTTAAAACCGTCAAACATTTGTCTGCTCATTGTTCATTCAACAAGGAAATACAAGGAACTGCTGTAGGTTAAGCTGAATGAACAGGAGAAGAATTAGCTATGAGCACTCCTTCAACGGGACGCATACTTGTTTCGGTTTAGGTGATCGTGATCGATATCATCATGAGTCTTTCGAAAACACATGCAAACAACGCAGTATCTAGTTACTGACGAGTTTTCTCTGACTAGTGCGACCCTCCATTTCTCTCTCCAAGTTTTCCTTTCCGGTTGCTGTTTCAAATTTTGTGGCTTTTTGGCCGGCAAGATGAAAGTGCGACCCATACCATACTCTGTATTTCATGATTTTTTTTGCCACATATGCCTATATGACGTGCCCAAACTCCCAGCACACCGGGAAACAACTTTTATTGGCACCTGAGATAAGTAGGATATTTTTCGACAGACTTGATGGCTTGATGACTGTGATGCCATGTATATCGATTGACATCTCAGTCTCAGTGAAAGTAACAACATAGAAGAGACACTTTTACAATGTGTACATGTCCATCACAAACAAAAAACAAAAACTGAAATACCCCCTTTACTTGCTAATGTGTGTACTTAGCTAACTTTCAGGAGGGGCAATATAATGTGCAGGTTCAGATAATATCCATACTCCCCCACAGAAGGGATTGAAATTTCCTGGGGGATGGGGGGTTCTGTAAGGTCAAAGAATTTAAAGAAATGTATGAAGCTTAATTGGAGTTTCCAGAGGGGTGGGGGGGGTCTTAGAAAAAAATCCCTTCATTGGGGGAGGTTATGGATATTTTCTGGAATTACACAATGTGCCTTAGACCACCATTTAATATATAGTTGGAAATTATTAACTTGACATACATGGTGTAAGGGAATTTCAGACAATCTGAGCAATAGGGATTAATGAAGAATTAACTAAATGTTATGTTATATTGTTAGGGTGAGGACTTTGTAGAATATTTTATTGCTCTTAAGCCTTCTGGAGTGGCAGTCTATAAGAACAAGACTAGAGTTGGATCTTACCTTTGGTAAATATGGAATTATCAATTGATCCTGTAGTCAATTCAGTCAGCACACACAATGTAAAATGGGCATCTAAATGCATAATTTTGGGTTTACAGTAATCCCTTCCACAAACCAGTCATTAATTTTATTGGCATCTACTTGACAAGTAGACAAAATTAACAGTTGTATAAATCTCTCTTTTAGGCCGATTTTATGTTCTGTTTTCTTTCCCCTCTTGAAAGATTAAACCTACAAACAAATCCAAACTGAGGCTGTCACTACAAATATCATCTCTCTCTGTCAGTGGCTTGTTAATGACATAAAATTACTCTGTGTACAAATGACAAAAAAAAAACCAAAACATTTACATGGATATCAGTACAGGCACATCATTATTCAAGCATAGACTTGACTACATGGGAGTTTTGGGTCAAATCTCAAGTGTTTTACAGTAGAGGAAGAATTGCGTGTATAGTGAGAGATTACTAGACTATCAGTTCCAGTACGTGTCAGTGACCAACACGAAAGCCTAAGCTACTTTGGTCACTGAGCACATTTATTTTGGTTATGTAATGTTATGTTTCTTTTCTCTTTTCTATTTGATGTAGTCTTCGTAAATATTGTTAATGTTATAAACTTTGTAAATAGTGCACAACAATAAAGAAATTTGAAATCCAATCAGTGCTCACTCTTTGAAATGCTGTTACCTAATCATCAAGTTGCAAATTATCTGCACTGCATCATTTGAGTTTTAAAGAAAATATGCTATCAGAATTTCATGATGTAATACCACAGGAAAAGGAGTGCAAGGCTAGACAACAGTTTTCTTTTTTTTTATCTAGCATCATTTTTTTAATAAATTATTTTCTGTGCTACCCTAGAGTGTGTACTCCAAATTATTTGGAGAGTAATATTCACCAAATAATTGATTGTCGATATTTCTGACAAGTTTATGAATTTGCAGCTCCAGAAAAATATCCATACTCCCCCCTCAGAAGGGAGTGGAATTTCCTGGGGAGTGGAGGGTTCTGTAGGGCCAAAAAGTTTAAAGAAATGCATGAGGCTTAATTGGAATTTCAGATGGGTGGGGGGTCTTAAAAAATCCCTTCCATCTGGGAGGTATGGATATTTTTCTGGAATTACCTAATGTGCATGTAGATGACAGATTGTCAGTTCAAGTAAAGTTCACATCTCTCTACATTCTCTTTACTTTAGGTCAAAAATAGAAAAGGTTGATTTTAAAGAAAAGAAATTCTACCTGACGGTGAAAGGAAAAGAGGTGACAATCTTTCCTAACATAGTTTACTGCACATTTCTAAAACTAAAGTGATCAACTTATTTCCTATTTAATCATGTCATAATTTCTCGACAAAAGTAATATTTGTTATAGCAAGTATTTCAGTCTCATGGCAACTGAATGGTCAAAAGCTACTGTAAATCCTAATTGCAGGGTTTGTTAAGAAGCAATATTAATTTTATTGTTTGATCTTTCTTCAACATGACATAACCATGTTTACACAATGTCATAGAAAATCTGTCCTCATTCTACCCAGTGTATCTACAAAATGAAGACGTTACATTTTCACAAAAATGATACATGTATCTCAAGCATGGAACTTATCTGCAAATGCTCTGTTTTCTTTTTTCACAGGACAGAGAGTACACTTTCAAGTTTTATCTTGCAACCAAGTCAGCCTGCAAACATCTCTGGAAGTGTTGTCTGGAACATCATGCATTTTTCAGGTTGGTAGTTTTATATCATTTCAACTTTTTACATCTGACTGATAGTTCATTGAAGCAGAAATAAACAAAAAAATAATTATTTTGTTGACAGATAACCATTGTAATACCCACTGAGTGCATTCTACATTTAATTAACTGGCAAAACCTTAATTCCGTTGGTTTATAAATGAACAGTAAAAAGTTCCCTTTGACTAACATTTAACACTTAATGACTGGTCCCGAGGGGAACTGTGAATTTTGTTTCCTGAGAATCTCGATGTTTGAGATTCGAGTGAAACAAAATTCACTGTTCCCCAAGGGACCAGTCATTAAGTGATTTGTTATATAGCAAAACAAAGCAGAAGCAACTTTTGAAAAACACACTGAGATTCTAGCGACAACATCAGGCCACCTCTGATCACGTACAACAGCGGTCAACATTTCGCAGGTAACAGTGAACTGTTTCCTGTTTGACGTCATAGTTTTTGTAATGTTGCCCACTCATGGCATTTGGCGGGAAACAGTTTCATTGTTAGATGTCATGTGACTATGAACTAGCCAATGATGGGCGTGCTGTGGCGGGAAAAACGTGGGAAAAACTAAATACAGTCGAACCTCCCTGTAAATGGCCACTTGAAATGTTAAGCCAAGGTGGTTGCTTATGAGAGGTAGTCGCTTACAAGAGCTTAGACTATAATGGCTCAAAATTTTTTCTCATTAGAGTATGGTAACTGCTGAGACTTGACCCATGTGCTAATGCGGATGTAATGTTTCATTTATGCATGTGAAAGTCAATTTTGAGAAAAAAATTGGGTTCTTCCCATTGAAAAATTTCCGTTTCTTGTACTAGCCAATACGATTATGTTAAAACACTTTATCCAGTTTTCGCTCCATTATCTGTAATGTGGTTGTTTACAGGAGGTTAAAAAACAAATGAAAATTTCAAAGCTTTAGCTCTAAAAGTGGTCACAGTCACTTACGAGAGGTGATCGCTTACAAGAGATTTCAAATATAATAATTTGACTTGGAAACTTTTAGTATGTTTAAAAACTGGTCACTGAGGAGAGGTGGTCACCAACGAGTAGCGGTCGCAACCAAAGGCTCGACTGTATGCAATAAATTTGCCACAAATGGTGCATGAAACTTGGTGCAATCTTCCTAAATGCAGCTTAGGTGATTCGATCTTGTTTTCTTTCCCTGTAGATTAGACAAAGCCAGTGCTACCCCTCGTCGCAATAGCGGCTTGTTTCATATGGGATCCTCGTACAGATACAGGTACAATAGTAACTGTTGTCTTATGAAAGTATCTTATTCTATAAATAGTAAGAGAAATTAATGTTATTTTTTTATTTGTTTGTATCTCTGAATGACATAAAATACACTACCAGTGCTTGATTTGCACAGAAGAATCAAGTGGCATACAATGATATTGTATCATTCAATAGCCAGGGTTTTTATCCTTGTCATTTTGATCCAGAGTCAAATGTGCCAAATAATACAGTCGCCCCACAAATTAATTCTGCACCAAACAGCTGGGCACAGTATTTAAAGGAGATGTTCTATAGTAATTTTACCCTTTTGATCTTACAACAAGCTTTCAAGTTTCAAAGCTAGCTATGAACTTGCATCTGTTACTTTGTTTTCGTTATTTGTAGTGGAAGAACACAGAGAGAAGCCTTAGAAGATGGAAAGAAAATTCGGCGTCCTGATCCAGAAGTAAAGCGGTATGAATTGGTTACAATATTTTACATGTAGACATGATTCTTGGTAAGTTGTGTCTGACTGACTGGAAAATTTGTTGTGCCTTAGAAAACCCAGTAAGCGCTATGAAAGAAGGAACACTCAATCTGGGGAGAGAGGTGAGTTTGTGCTGTCTCCAGTGTTGGCATGACAGTTTGTTTGGGTGAAGCAATGGACTTGTCTCAGTGTTTCAGGGCACTAAAGCCAATAGAATACTTGTGGCTTAGAATGCTTGACTGACCATTCAACCACAGCTAAACAGAATGGAAGGCTTTCATTTCTTTGCCTAAAAAACTGACCATCCAGGCTGTGGCTGAAAATAATAATGCATAGTCAGGGATAATGACCAAGAACTTTATAATTACCGCTGAGAGACTTGTCCACTGATGTTTACCTTTTTGATTTGCCTGTTTGTTGGTACCATTTAAAAGGTGTTTTGATGACATTTAAAGACTATTTATGCATTAATTGAGCATGGACTTTTAGTTTTCAGATCTTCCACATACTTTTTTTCTAATGGTCGGGAGAAGATTGACATTTCTGTTTGTTTTGTTTCAGCTCAAAGTAATATTACAGTTGCCTCAGCAACCAGCACATCACAAGTTCAAATTAGACGATTCAGTCAAACAGACAATGCAGCAGAAGTAATAACTGTTCCAGTCACTGGTCCTAATGGGACTGGGTAAGTACAAAACAGTCCAATCTGCAGGCTCTCTTCCGAAAGAAAGGTAAAACATACAGAATATGGATCCTCCCGTATTTTTTAGATGAGGATTTGCGGTCTTGTTTGATCAAAATGTTGGAATGGTTAAAGGTGCTTCAGTTTCTTAACAAGCCCTCGTTTTACCTTCATTGACCAATGACAAGCAGTTTAAATGTTTGTCAGCGGCTCATTTTTAGACTTAGCAAATGTTTTTTAATTTCATTTTCAGTTTTTCAGTACTGTTTTGACAAGTGAAAGATACAGAAATTTTCGGTCAGCTATTCAAAGAAATTATTAGTAGTGTTGTAATGGGTCATGGCTGCACACTTTGGTAAGCTCTGACATTTTTAACACTGTCGCAGCAAACATTTTAAAACCAAACAGAACTAAAATGAAATTCAATTAAAACGTGGTTCTTTTTTTTGAGGCTCTATCTTTTCTTTTCAAACGCTAGGGTGACCTGCAGCATGTACAAATTTCTTTATAGTTGGCCAAACGAAATAAATTTAAGGCATAAGTATAAGCGTTCTCTGCTGTCTTCAATGGATTTTTTATCCGTTGAAGACAGCAGTTCAGTCTGTCGAAAGGTCATAGTCTTTTTAAAACTTTTTACCAGAGAACGCTTATACTTATGCCTTATCATGAATCCTGATAATGGATCTTCAATATTTTTACGAAATAAATTTAGGCAAAAAAACACAATGAATCTAGATTAACAAGAATGATTGGTTTTTAATGAAAGTGTTGCAGATCCTAATTCCACTGAACCCCTCTTGGTTTACTAGTTTTATATTGCTCATTAGAAATTAGATATTTTTCTTAGAATCAAGACTGAAGGTGATCCCAGCTCAAAAGATGGCGATGCTACTGCTGTTGATGGAAATCAAGGTCCTGCACTGCCTTGGGAACAATCCGCTCAAATGCAAGGGTAAGGGACTGTTTTTTTTTTTTTTAATTAATTGTTAAGAGAGTTTTGTAGGAATCTGTAGTGTGTGGTGATACAAGTAAATCCTGCAACATGAAATTTGGAGTTGCTTCAATATAGGCATTTGCTTGTACAGTAGACTAACTGTTTCACTATGTTACAACCAACAGTGGTTTGTACACACCAGCCCCAGACTCCCCTCGGTCATTGAAGAGTTCAGGATCTGGAAGGGCTAAAAGATCACCAAAATTCCCAAGGTAGTTGTTTTATCATTGGATGGGTTATTACACGAATTATCGTCTTGTTTCAGCTAACTTTTTGTTACTCTTGGCCTACATCCACACAAGTCTGTAATGTGATCGTTACTCTAACTCTGCTGTATTCCACTTCTTTCATTCCCAGACCCCACCGGCGTTCAGCGGGACAAAGTAGTGGCAGTGAAACAGACACTCCCAGGAGAAGGTAATTATCTTTACAGGAGCATCAATTTGAAATCTTCTTTGTTGATAACTGTGCATGTTTTCACAAGTAGTGTTCCATGTTGATGGGTTTGCGTCTTCTCTATACCCGTCTGTTTGACATTGATGGATATTGCAAGGAGTTAATCTCATACTCAGATCTCACTCTGTTTGACACTTGGCCATGGGAGATCTGGCTTCAATTTGTCTTTATACCATGCTATAGTTAATACAGCCGATCAGAATCCAGGAAAAACCGTTTTATATTCGACTCAATGCATATTATCTATCTATTATCTATCAACCAACCTCGTTCCCAGGGCCTTTTCCCTGGCTTGGGGGCGGGCAGGGAAAAGGCCCTGGGGACGAGGTTGTCTATCAACCTTCCCATCATGGGCCGCACTTACAAAACTACAGCATATAACGTGTGCCGTAGTAAGCAAATTACAAATGGGTATTCACTCCATGCTGGGTTTGTGCGATGGTATTGTTGCATTTTTTCATAGGAGTCGACGAGCATATTCATCTGATGACGACACAGGCCGACGGAGAAGGAGAAGGTGAGGAAATTCGCTGTGTATGACCAAAAATGTAGGTTAAGGAGGCTCGAAAGGGTTTTTTGTAGCTTAGTGTTTGTGAAACTATGGAAGATTACATAGAAGGATATTCATTGGTGTGGGCAAACTTATGTCTCGTTGCAACTCCATTGTTGGGCTATACTGTAACTATTTATGACGTCGTATGAGTTACCATGGCAACGCACAAGGTCCACAAAAACGTCCTCTAATTTCAGTTTTTGTAAATTGTCTGAAAAGGTAATTCGGTGACCTACCAAGTTTATTTCTTGTTGGAAAGGTCCTTAAATTCTCTAACTTTTCAAACAGAATGGAAAGAGTTTTCGTAGAACGTTTTATGGAATACAGAAAATTCTACTTGATAATTTTCCCCGAAACTTTTATACTTTAAGTGTCATCGTGAATGGTACGTGCATGCAAAAAAATCAAGACAGGTCACCTTGCAAAATTTCGAGCTAAAAACAAATGTTTTCCGCAGATTTTATTTTCGGTTCGCTCGATTTTACGAAGCATTTTACTTCCGGTGTGCTGTTTTGATTCATTTAGCTGACGGCGTGTTAAAGTCGATGTAACGAATTTCTCAGTTGATTATTTTCTTTATTCTCGTTACCTCCTTTTTTGAAATTGTATAGGTATCGTAAGGAGAAATTATATTTTGGAAACAGTTTTGATTTTGTTGTTTTTCTCTTCCTAGATGTCGTCATCACCATCACAGGGGTCATCATTCTGCAGAGTCTGGGAGCGATCGTGATTCATCTTACAGTCGAGAAGAAAGGAGAAGACACAGGTCAGTGGCTTACTAAACCAGTTAACTTTTCTTTTTTTAATTACAGCGAAACCTCGTCTCACGGTCGCCTTGTTGATAAGGTCACCTCTTTATTACGACCACTCTTTTTTTCCCGGCGAAACGCTCGTACATACGGCTGCATTCTGAAACCCCAACCTGTATAATCCTTTTATAATTGTATCTTGTTTATACGGCCTCTCAAACCACTCATGTTCATTTTCCGAATGTTAACATTTTATGCACTGATTCAAGTTTTAACTTATTACATCACTTGTTTTGAAGTTTTATTGTGATAGAGCTTTTTAAGGCGTCACTCAATTTCAGTAGACCAGTCGTGAGGTTTGAACCCACCCCGTTAATTCGGTCAAATTTTCATGGCCCATTGGTTACCCCGCTAACGAGGTTCCCACTCGCCAATGCAATCCATTTTGTAGTTTCTGCCTGAGATTGCCTCGAATCCAGGTTGGATTATATTGTTAACCGTGCAAAAACCTCACAGCATAGTTAATGGAGTTTGCCACAGATGACAAAATGAAGCTTTGGTAGAAAACAGATCGTCTTGTGTGATTCTTCCTGCGAGGATTTTGAATTTCGAGAAAACAAATTATAAGGGAGGTTACCTTGATATGGTCCGTGAGCTGCAGTAGCATTGAATTAAGGGGCAACCTGCTAGACATTGGAAACTAAGGGCGCGTTCGTTTGGGATCAATCCGGAATAAGAATAATTGGAATAATGCGAGTTAGCGTTTGTTTGGGAGCTATTCTTATTCCGGAATACCTGGATTTCCATTCCGGAATATCCCAAACGAACGCGCCCAAAGCTTCCTCGTGATTTGCCTCTCAAATGTACAGCATTAAGATTCATTTGTGGAACTCCCCTGCAACACACTGAAAGATTTTAGTTTATGGAAATTTCTCTTTCTCTGTTTATGCACTGATTTAGTTACGAAAGAATCTCGTTGATTCCAGTTTCAAAGATGAACAATTTTCCAATTTCATATCCCGTGATATCTGTTTTAAATACCCCATATTCCGTTAACCCGCCCCTCCCCCTTCCTCCAAAAAAAAATCTTTGTACTTTTAAATTTTACTTAAATATTTCGAATAGGTCGTGTTCGTATTCTTGGTAATGGACCGGAACTAGAATGGAGGCTCGCGCGGGGGGATATCATTAAAAAGAGATGACTGTCGTTTGCATTTGAAAAGACTTCCTGCAATTAGCTCCTCAGTTGCAAACTAGTTCCAGTCCAATACAGATAAAGCCTATTCCGACAATCCATAATAGGGTAGACTCGCTTTCCGCCGCTCTCTCGTGTCTGGTCTACCCTCCCCGAGAAGAGAAGAGTTCGGGGGAGGAGCGCGGGCTCCTTTCCCGGACAGCGGCTGGCAATCGAGCCTAATAATAGGGCCTCATTTTGTTTTTGCTACTTGTTTTTTAGATCATCAAACGATCATGTAGATATTACCAAGATGTCAGACGCGGCTCCATATCATTGGAATGACAACAGAAGAGACCGAGGCAGCGGTTCCGAGGACAGGTGTGAAACTAGCCTGATTAATGAAGTATTTCTATCACAATCAAAAACAGAAAGGGAGTAGTATTGACCTCGGGAGTAGTA
>JAHPZR010053876.1:0-20000 GCA_019787425.1 Platygyra sinensis | reverse complement strand
GGCAGACATGTCCTCTGACGTAATGTGAAATACTGAGCCAATCATATCATGCGCTCTATCTAATAACACGCAGCTTGAGACTGGTAACTAAACTCCGTTGCAGTTCGGTCTTAAGCAAAACTGATTTTTTCGAGGGGTAGGCCACGGGGCGGAAGCAATATTGACCTTGTATAAATTATGTTTCGACTCTGAATGGGGCTATGCAACCGCGTATATACAAAAATTGCATTTACCTTACAGGATTTCTTTCGCAAATTGACCGCTGAATGTCTTTTCAGTTCGATCGAAGATTTATAAACAGTGGGTGCTCTCCGATGTGCGAATTGCGTGTTCCCGGCCAGCTAATATTCGACATTTTAAACTCAGCGCTTCGATTACCCTCAAATCGTTCAGATCATTCAGTGTTATTACAGAGGCAAAACAAAATTTCCTGAACCTCTGAGGAGCATTCTAACTGATTTTAATTTCGGTGCTGTAAAATTGCCTCTCAATCTGCCCAATATTTCTTTATTCGTAATCCTGCTAATCTTGTCACTCGCACGAAAGCCGGTTCGCGGAAGCCCTCTTCTCAGTATATCATTGTTGAAGCTGACTGAACCTTTTTGGATAAGCCATGTCTCCTGGTTTTTTGTTTTTTTGGCATCGGACATTTATTACAGAAAGTTTCTTGCCGAGTGGATTTTATGACCGGAGTGCTTTATAACAGTTACTAGTTAGCTTTGCCGTTTATAAACACCACAGAGCGCTTTGTGGCCTATTCAAAACACCACAAAGCGCTTTGTGGTGTTTTATTTCGGGATTTAGTATTGAAAACTGGATGGCCCGTTTATTCGCATATATCTCACAGCTATTTTCTGAAATAACTTGGTTTCTCCCTTTTTAAACACCATAAAGCGCTTTGTGGCTTATTTAAAACACCAAAAAGCGCTTTGTGGCTTATTTAAAACACCACAAAGCGCTTTGTGGCTTATTTAAAACACCATAAAGCGCTTTGTGGCCTTTTTTAAACACCACAAAGCGCAATGTGGTCGTCATCATTATCATAGCGATTACAACTTGAAACTGGCACAGGGACTCGCTTAGATTTTCGCAAAACCCCTACATTAATTATGCCTGCATTTTTTTGACTGATTCGTTTTTTTTTTTTTTTTCACTATTGCTGTTTGAGTATAGTGTGATAGTTGCATACATAGTTAATGTACGGGGTTGTGTGGAAATCGTAACGGGAGGTTCCCCGAGTATGAATATGAGTATTAAGTGCTTATAAATATGTTTTTGTAATTTAATAAAATGATGATGATGATGATGATGATGATGAGATACCTCTGAAAAGAACCAATTTTCGCAAACTTGCGGAAGCAGTTTTTGTAGACCACTATTTAAATTCTTTTTTAGAAAGAAATCTCGCTGAATCTTTAATGTAAAAAAGCACTCGTTATGGTTATCAGATAGAGCACTGACTGTTAGACTAATGCGATTTGCATTCCCAGGATCAGTTCGTACAAGAAACAGGGGAGCCCCTTTTTTTGTCGGAAGAAACGATGAAATAAAAGCAGAAGTGCAGGTTGAAAATATGGAGTTCAGTGATTTCTCAGCAACATACCACAAGTTGTTTCGGCTGTAAACTCTAAGAGGAATTTATTATGTCCATTAATTTATAGCTCTATTGTTAGTCCTTGTTTGTAGACACACCCCTCATGAATATAGCATTGAACATGGAATGAAACTTCCGTCGGACACTGATATGGGTATTTCTTTTTTTCAGAGGGGGCAGCATACCCTAAAATATGATGATGTTCATGAAAAATTCAGTTTGTTGAAAATACAAGATTTAAGGTGGTTCCTCAGTATTGCATTGTGCATTCCTACTGTGCACGATTTTTGCGTCATTAGCGCGCGCAAATAAGCGCGTGGTCGAGCGCGTGCACATACATAAGAGATTTCCCTCAGGCTGAGCTGGACAGAGAAATAAATGCTTGTTTTCTCTGAAACGAGCACGGTGACCCATATTTTTTATTTCATAATTTCAACTGAAGAACGGAATCTTCAATAACTGACAAAAACTTAGCAGAAATCTATGGCTACCTTTTTGGCAATTGAAATAAATTCTACAGGGGGAGACATAACGGGCCGAAAAGCGCATGTCCAAAAAATGCAGGGTATTTGAAGACATTTTTTCCGGGACGTAGATGAATAAACAATCAAAGAAAGTCAGACTGTGTGTTATAAAGCGCTGCATTGAAAAAAAAATCGAGCTCATTTGTTGCTCACTGAGATAACCAAAAGTCACGAAAATAACCATATTTGTCAATATTGTGGCATGAAAACAACCACGTTGACCGTCTCTTTTTATTACGTTTTTTAACATCTCCTTGTCCTGTAACGACAGTATACCAAGTTTCATCGGAAATCTATGGCTTCTTTTACTAGGGAATCACTCTAAGACCCTCGAACACTTGTCAAAAACATTTTGAAATGATCTTGCTAATTTCCTCCACACGAGTGTGAAATTTAAGGAAAGTTCACAGTGGTATAAATTTTTTTACGTAGCAACGGCTATTTACCATAAGAACGTGACCAAAAATATGGATTAGTTTTAATATATATCAACGAAACTTTGTAGAAAAGCTTTGATGACATGCACAACTCGAATGGTATAATTGGTTGTGAAAGGTTTTGCTTCGGAATTGCCATCACAAGCTCATTCATTTCCCTTATGAAAAGGAATATTCGCTAAAATTGCGGTAACTTTTTACAAAATAGAACAACCATCGCACCCCGTCCCCCGAAATCCAATCTGAATCCCCTCCACTATTTTTGACTTGTTAAATGCTTAAGAGTCATACTCTGTAAGATTAGAGTAATATTAAAAGTCGCGGCCACAGTACCTCACCGATTTGGCTCAAATTTTGCATGTAGTCTTGCTTTGGGGTCCTAACTACGAAATGGATGTTTTAAAGTTCTGGTAAATTTTATTTTGGGAGTTCCGAACACGGCCGGTTTCGGTCGGTTCCGAAGGGCAGCCAATACGGCGGATCAAAGGACTTCTTGTCATCCTTCCGTCTAGCTGACCATAATCTTTCAGGGGCACCCAACGAGAATATAGTTCAAAACCACTAAAACATAGTATTGTTGAAAGTATTTTGGTATTTAAACGGTAGATATAGGCATATTTTTATCCCCTAAAAATTTTTTATCTGTTCGGATTTCCTAGCTGAAAGTCTAGTGATCCGAAAATTACAGGGATCAAAACTTACCTTTTGAAAATTTCAGCCAGAAAAAAGGCTCCCGAAAATTATAGGTGACCTTTTTAGGGTAAAAATCCGTTAAAAATAAGCAATTATACCATATTCTAGATGTTCGAAAATCTTAGGAGAAGCAGGCAAGCAAGAAATTTTACAAAAAATGTTCCGAAAATTCTAGATCTCAAATCGTCTTCCGAACAGATATATTTCCGAAAATTGTCGTTGGGTGCCCCTGATCTTTAACCAAAAACTATTAATACCACCTTAAAGGGCTATCTCTCTGCTCACATTCTATGAGAAATACTTAGTGAAATAAAAAGTTTTGGTCATGAACGAGCGGAAAGTGGTAGTGTACATCCACGTTGCTTTTGAGGCACATAAATTTACCATAAATCGAGAGGCCGATATCTCCCATGTTATGTCGATTGACAGTTTACTGTTTAATCTGGATGTAGAGCTGTTATAACAGATTTGAAACGAGAAAGAAAAAAATGGGCAAGTTCTTTAGCACGAGAGAAAAAAAATTAAACAAGTTGCTTAGGTTTGACCATTGTACCACTATGAACCGCTACTGGCACGAACTATAGCAAAGGCAAACATTTGAAGTCAGATCGTTAATAATCATAGAAGTGTTATCATAGTTTACTTCTAGAAAGCCATTTACTGACTTTAATACTTTATTTGTACTTGCAATATCGTTCGAATGATTTATCGAAGGGAATCTGCTTTCAGTAAATGTAAATAAACAAACCCTCGATACAAGTCTTGTTCACAAGGGCGACCGCGCTCCTGTGAAAACTTTATATCTCAAATACGTCACGCGCATTATTTAAGCTGGCGCTATCTATTGAGGTAACAAAACAGCAAAAATATGTCTAGAGGACATGTACAGTTGAATACAGTCAATGCTATTACCGTACCATACGATGTCAAAAAGTAAACAAACACACGCTCGATTAGGTACACTTATTTCTTTGTCACGTATTGAACGCAGTTCACCTATTACTACAATATTTGAATTAGCTCAAGGCTTCACTCACCCTGAGCACATCGATAAGTGTTCTGAAACCCAATTCAAGTTTGGTGTTCATTTAGGTTGTAAAAAGATGTAGCCCACGGGCACTTCTGATTATCAATCAGCACTTGAAACGAACAACCGGGCGATGAGAACATTTTATTACTGGGAAAGAGGGGATGGGAAGCGGGGGTGGGGGGGGGGGAAGGGGAGCGTTGGGTGGGGCAATTAGCTTAACGAGGAAGGAGGTAAAACGAAACAAAAAAATAGTAACCTACATGGGCTCTAAACAAAAATTTGAAACTGCACTCTAGCGTGAAGGGTGTATTAAAAAAAAAGATAGTTTGTCGACACTGAAACACTGAAACACTGTATTGCAGAAACGTTGATACAATGGAAACCTATGTAGCCCATAGCTCGTTCAGAAGGAGGATGTGAATTCTTAAAGTTAGTATTACCAGGATTAGTCCAGTTCCTGAACTCTCCTTTCTTCCCGCCGCCCGGGTTCAGCCCCTATAGGCGGCGGGAAGAAAGGAGAGTTCAGGGACTGGACTATACCAGGATACGCCAGGAGTCGGAAAACCGTCGTTGCAACCTCTTGCATAACATAATCTTACTGGAAGTACTGACGGTTGGCAATAAACTAAATAAACGGGATTGGTTTAGTTGGCGGTGATATGGGGAAGCTCCATCGTATATTACTCAGGATTAAAAGCGCGGGCAAAACAATATTTCTTTACAAGGTATGCGACAAAATTGAAATAGTCACCCAACAGGTAGCGTGCCAAAACAAAAACAAGCTCGCACATGCTTCTCCAAGATCTCCATATATGGTGCTTTTCGGCGTGGCAGTTGCAGTGATTTTGCACTGATCTCTAGTTCAAAGTGGCAACAAATGTCTCGTAGAACGGGCACTGTAAGCTTGCACAGCCTTTCTCTAGCAACAAGATCACAAAGGTTGTAGCCGTCAAAGGTGACTGGATGAATGGGCTGCGTTTGATTTATTGCTTTATTTCGCACGATTGCCTTGACGTCTTCAACTTCAGCTGCCGCGAAATCATCATTCTCGTCCCCAGAGACAACGATCCTTCTGGCCTGTGGTTGGGATCGAAAGTTCTGGTTTGGTCCAAAACCGGAAGTCCGCGATTCACGGACTTCCCGTCAAATTTAGCAAATCTGATTGGTTGAGAATGTGAAACGAATACTCTGCGCATGCTCAGAAAATCGGGTCGCGCCAGAGCTCTCGATCCCAACCTCAGGCCAGAACGATCGTGGGCCCTGGGGACGAGAATGCGAAATCATCTTCAGCTTCAACCACTGCTTGATTCTTAGAGTTTGCTCGGCGGGAAAAAAAGCCTTGAATCTCGTTGGCTGTCAGTAGTTCTTCAGGGGTAAACTGTCGCTGCCCATCACTACCCCTGGCCACTCTCATTTGTCGACCTACAGACACAGGGTCAAGTTTTCTCCCTGTCGTCTCACCGATTGTAAATTATATTTCCTCGAGGAAACGCCTCTGTTTCTCACTGAAAGGTTTGGAAGTTTTGGTTGATTTCAACGCCCAACCCTCATCCAGTACATTGTGTGGCGATGGTGATGACGACTTTGCTGCTGTTTCCGTAGTTACCATGAGGGCATTGTTTTCACGTAGGAGCTTTTTTGCAGTACAAGACCTTTGCTGTATCCATAACGGACCCTCTCTCGGACTGAAAAACACATTGACCTTAAAGCACGTGGTTAATCATTGAGCCATAGCGTTGATACGTTTTGATACAACCTTCGTTTGGGCAGGCAAACAATTTTTCTCTTCCGTTTTCAACTTCAGCACCTAAACTCTCGTTTTCGTCATCATTGTCACTTCCGTGATC
Organism: Platygyra sinensis; assembly: GCA_019787425.1. Classification (NCBI taxonomy): domain Eukaryota; kingdom Metazoa; phylum Cnidaria; class Anthozoa; order Scleractinia; family Merulinidae; genus Platygyra; species Platygyra sinensis. Next base: position 13,875 of record JAHPZR010053876.1, on the reverse strand, counting down.
CTCTGAGAGGCTGGTGCTTTTCCCACTCTTGCAACATGACTGACATTTTTCAGATGCCTTTCTAGGCTTCACTGAGCTGAATCCACCATCGGAAAACATCACATCTGTTACAACCGTGATATAACCATCAATACCTTAAACGTAAAGCGAAGAGCCATCAAAATTGGTTTTATCCAACTGGCTTATCGGTGCCGTGGATGTTATTTCGATATAACCTGTATGCACCATTGATGCTGATTTCCTAGTTTTGCATTGCGCATTCCTACTGCGCACGATTTTTGCGTCATTAGCGCGCGCAAATGAGCGAGCGCGCGTACAAACCGAAGGGATTTCCCTCAGACTAGGTTTACACTAGAGGAGATTTTTCCGGATTCGTAGATGTTTCCGGATTCATCAGTTTTAGAGTATTCGGATTCGTTGGCGTTTACACTTAAAGGATATTCGGATTCCTAACCGTTTACACAGGACGACAACTCCGGGAACATTCACGATAAAATGATTAACAAGCTGTTTGTTGCCTCGACAACGAGAAACAAAATGCCGCCAAGAAAAGCCTACTGGTAGGTTGAGAGAGTCTGAAGTTTTCTTTCCACTCGCCATTGTTGCTCATCATGTTGTTCCACCAGGTAATTGTCCTGGTCTCACCCAGAATCATCCAAATCATGTTTTCGATCGTGCCATCGTCATATTCGATAAAGTGTGGAGGACGTCAACAATGTTTGCGTCGCTTTTTTGGTTACCGAGGAATACTGCATTACCCATTACAAATTAAAAGACTACCTGGACCTGTGACAGAACGAGGAGGCAACCAGCGACCGCCATCAATGGCCATCAATACGACTACGACTTTGGATTCCTTTGGATTGCTAGATCCGCCATTTTAGTTCTACCGCATACTCAAAATATCGCTGGCGGAAAAATATCCGGATTCGAGAGAAGAGCGTTTACACGGCAAAACTTTCCGGATTCAAAGTTTCCACTTTAGATTCCGGATTCAAAATTTCCGGAGACATGACCAAACCGGGATGTTTTCATTTCGGATTCGTCCTCTTGTGTGTAAACGGCAAAACCAATCCGGTACTAAAACGTTCCGGATTCATCACGAATCCGGAACAACTTCCTCTAGTGTAAACCTAGTCTTAAACTAAGCTCGATAGCGAGATAAATGCTCGTTTTCTCTTAAACGAGCACGGTGACCCACACTTTTTATTTTATAAATTGAATGAGAACAATATCCTCAATAACTGAGAAAAAAATTGGCATTAATCTATGGCTACTTTTTGGGTAAATGAAATAATGATACAGATAGAGACGTAACGGGCCCAACAGAGCAAGTCCAACTTATGTTTCCTTAAAGGATAAAAATATTAATTAATAATGCAGGGTATTTGAAGCCATTTTTTTCTGGGACGTAGATTAATAAACAATCAAATAAAGTCGAACTCTGTGTGATATAACAAGCCGCATTGGAAAATAATCGCGATTATTTGTTGCGCCCGGAGATCACCGAAAATCACCTTAATAACCGTATTTATCAGCATTGTGGCGTGAAAACAAGCACGGTGACCCCTAGTTTTATTACGTTTTTAACATTCGCCAGGAATTAAATGAAAAAGAAAACTCCGTGGATTTATCAATAAGACCGAAATAATATATCTAGACTAACTAGATCGAATTATTAGCAGAACTTACCTCAACCTGTATGTGTTCAACTGTTCCTGCCTCGATCTGCAGACACATAATTTATTCCGGACGAAAAATAACAAGGTTGTTCTATAAATTTGGAATAAATATTTCTCAGAATAAACCGCACGGTCCTAAATCTTGGTGATGTTGTTTCTATATCAGTCATCTATCATATCCAGATCCTTGACTTGATTTATTGAATCACTGCTAATTTTATTTTCTATGGCGTGACAGTGAAAACCAGCAATAACACTAAAATTGGCGGTTGATAGTCGCACATGGTCAGTAAATGGCTTTCTAGAAGTAAACTATGATAACACTTCTATGATTATTAACGATCTGACTTCAAATGTTTGCCTTTGCTATAGCTCGTGCCAGTAGCGGTTCATAGTGGTACAATGGTCAAACCTAAGTAACTTGTTTAATTTTTTTCTCTCGTGCTAAAGAACTTGCCCATTTTTTTATTCCTACTGTCAAACCTGCTATAACAGATCTACATCCTGGTTAAACAGTAAACTGCCAATCGACATAACATGGAAGATATCGGCTTCGCGACTTACAGTAAATTAACGTCTCTCAAAGCAGCCTGGAAGTACACTACAACTTCTCGCTCGTTCATGACCAAATCTTTCTATTTCAGAGAAGTATTTGGCATAGAATATGAGTAGGAAGATAGCCCTTTAAGGCGGTATTAATAGTTTTTGGTAACAGATTATAGTCAGCGGCTGGACAGAAGGATGACAAGAAGTCCTTTGATCCGCCATATTGGCTCTTCTTTGGGGCCGAACGAAACCGGCCATGATCGAAACTCCCGAAATAAAATTTACCAGAACTTTGAAACATCCATTTCATAGTTAGGACCCAAAGCAAGTCCACATGCAAAATTTCAGACAAATCGGTGAGGTACCGTGGCCGACCCTAACTCAAATCTTTCAGAGTATACCTCTTAAATCTTCTTGTAAGAATGTCTATTTTTGTACCGACTGACTTCACGCCAACACTTCTACTTTACAAATAATAGAATTCCTGAAACTTGGGCTAACCAAAGACCAATAGGTGAAAGTGAAGAATGATCATAGCAGAAAATTTTCCAATTTAAGCAGCTGGAAAGAAGGAGCCTGAAAAAATCAGGGGGGCCCTGATTTTTTCAGGCGCCTTCTTTCCAGTTGGTTAAATTGGAATATTTACTGCGATGATCATTCTTCACTTTCATCTACAACCGCAGTACAAGTATGAATTATATTATATATACTTCACAAAGACCAATAGGGTCGTGATGCAATAAACCAAATATAGTAACATTTTAACTTCTGACACGTGACAGGCTAGGGGTTGATTTGTCCAATGGGTGTAGTGGAAAATGTGGTTGTTTTCTAAAACAGCCTGTAAAAAGCACTGAAAACAAGAGTTTATTGCCAGGCTTAGGTTTACTGCACAGAACAAAACAGAAACTTGCATCATATGCTTAGCTGACAGTCAAATCTTGTTTTGTAAAAGAGCAGGACGTGTTGGCGTGAAGTCAGTCGGTACAAAAATAGACATTCTTACAAGAAGATTTAAGAGGTATACTCTGAAAGATTTGAGTTAGGGTCGGCCACGGTACCTCACCGATTTGTCTGAAATTTTGCATGTGGACTTGCTTTGGGTCCTAACTATGAAATGGATGTTTCAAAGTTCTGGTAAATTTTATTTCGGGAGTTTCGATCATGGCCGGTTTCGTTCGGCCCCAAAGAAGAGCCAATATGGCGGATCAAAGGACTTCTTGTCATCCTTCTGTCCAGCCGCTGACTATAATCTGTTACCAAAAACTATTAATACCGCCTTAAAGGGCTATCTTCCTACTCATATTCTATGCCAAATACTTCTCTGAAATAGAAAGATTTGGTCATGAACGAGCGAGAAGTTGTAGTGTACTTCCAGGCTGCTTTGAGAGACGTTAATTTACTGTAAGTCGCGAAGCCGATATCTTCCATGTTATGTCGATTGGCAGTTTACTGTTTAACCAGGATGTAGATCTGTTATAGCAGGTTTGACAGTAGGAATAAAAAAATGGGCAAGTTCTTTAGCACGAGAGAAAAAAATTAAACAAGTTACTTAGGTTTGACCATTGTACCACTATGAACCGCTACTGGCACGAGCTATAGCAAAGGCAAACATTTGAAGTCAGATCGTTAATAATCATAGAAGTGTTATCATAGTTTACTTCTAGAAAGCCATTTACTGACCATGTGCGACTATCAACCGCCAATTTTAGTGTTATTGCTGGTTTTCACTGTCACGCCATAGAAAATAAAATTAGCAGTGATTCAATAAATCAAGTCAAGGATCTGGGATATGATAGATGACTGATATAGAAACAACATCACCAAGATTTAGGACCGTGCGGTTTATTCTGAGAAATATTTATTCCAAATTTATAGAACAACCTTGTTATTTTTCGTCCGGAATAAATTATGTGTCTGCAGATCGAGGCAGGAACAGTTGAACACATACAGGTTGAGGTAAGTTCTGCTAATAATTCGATCTAGTTAGTCTAGATATATTATTTCGGTCTTATTGATAAATCCACGGAGTTTTCTTTTTCATTTAATTCCTGGCGAATGTTAAAAACGTAATAAAACTAGGGGGTCACCGTGCTTGTTTTCACGCCACAATGCTGATAAATACGGTTATTAAGGTGATTTTCGGTGATCTCCGGGCGCAACAAATAATCGCGATTATTTTCCAATGCGGCTTGTTATATCACACAGAGTTCGACTTTATTTGATTGTTTATTAATCTACGTCCCAGAAAAAAATGGCTTCAAATACCCTGCATTATTAATTAATATTTTTATCCTTTAAGGAAACATAAGTTGGACTTGCTCTGTTGGGCCCGTTACGTCTCTATCTGTATCATTATTTCATTTACCCAAAAAGTAGCCATAGATTAATGCCAATTTTTTTCTCAGTTATTGAGGATATTGTTCTCATTCAATTTATAAAATAAAAAGTGTGGGTCACCGTGCTCGTTTAAGAGAAAACGAGCATTTATCTCGCTATCGAGCTTAGTTTAAGACTAGGTTTACACTAGAGGAAGTTGTTCCGGATTCGTGATGAATCCGGAACGTTTTAGTACCGGATTGGTTTTGCCGTTTACACACAAGAGGACGAATCCGAAATGAAAACATCCCGGTTTGGTCATGTCTCCGGAAATTTTGAATCCGGAATCTAAAGTGGAAACTTTGAATCCGGAAAGTTTTGCCGTGTAAACGCTCTTCTCTCGAATCCGGATATTTTTCCGCCAGCGATATTTTGAGTATGCGGTAGAACTAAAATGGCGGATCTAGCAATCCAAAGGAATCCAAAGTCGTAGTCGTATTGATGGCCATTGATGGCGGTCGCTGGTTGCCTCCTCGTTCTGTCACAGGTCCAGGTAGTCTTTTAATTTGTAATGGGTAATGCAGTATTCCTCGGTAACCAAAAAAGCGACGCAAACATTGTTGACGTCCTCCACACTTTATCGAATATGACGATGGCACGATCGAAAACATGATTTGGATGATTCTGGGTGAGACCAGGACAATTACCTGGTGGAACAACATGATGAGCAACAATGGCGAGTGGAAAGAAAACTTCAGACTCTCTCAACCTACCAGTAGGCTTTTCTTGGCGGCATTTTGTTTCTCGTTGTCGAGGCAACAAACAGCTTGTTAATCATTTTATCGTGAATGTTCCCGGAGTTGTCGTCCTGTGTAAACGGTTAGGAATCCGAATATCCTTTAAGTGTAAACGCCAACGAATCCGAATACTCTAAAACTGATGAATCCGGAAACATCTACGAATCCGGAAAAATCTCCTCTAGTGTAAACCTAGTCTGAGGGAAATCCCTTCGGTTTGTACGCGCGCTCGCTCATTTGCGCGCGCTAATGACGCAAAAATCGTGCGCAGTAGGAATGCGCAATGCAAAACTAGGAAATCAGCATCAATGGTGCATACAGGTTATATCGAAATAACATCCACGGCACCGATAAGCCAGTTGGATAAAACCAATTTTGATGGCTCTTCGCTTTACGTTTAAGGTATTGATGGTTATATCACGGTTGTAACAGATGTGATGTTTTCCGATGGTGGATTCAGCTCAGTGAAGCCTAGAAAGGCATCTGAAAAATGTCAGTCATGTTGCAAGAGTGGGAAAAGCACCAGCCTCTCAGAGGATCACGGAAGTGACAATGATGACGAAAACGAGAGTTTAGGTGCTGAAGTTGAAAACGGAAGAGAAAAATTGTTTGCCTGCCCAAACGAAGGTTGTATCAAAACGTATCAACGCTATGGCTCAATGATTAACCACGTGCTTTAAGGTCAATGTGTTTTTCAGTCCGAGAGAGGGTCCGTTATGGATACAGCAAAGGTCTTGTACTGCAAAAAAGCTCCTACGTGAAAACAATGCCCTCATGGTAACTACGGAAACAGCAGCAAAGTCGTCATCACCATCGCCACACAATGTACTGGATGAGGGTTGGGCGTTGAAATCAACCAAAACTTCCAAACCTTTCAGTGAGAAACAGAGGCGTTTCCTCGAGGAAATATAATTTACAATCGGTGAGACGACAGGGAGAAAACTTGACCCTGTGTCTGTAGGTCGACAAATGAGAGTGGCCAGGGGTAGTGATGGGCAGCGACAGTTTACCCCTGAAGAACTACTGACAGCCAACGAGATTCAAGGCTTTTTTTCCCGCCGAGCAAACTCTAAGAATCAAGCAGTGGTTGAAGCTGAAGATGATTTCGCATTCTCGTCCCCAGGGCCCACGATCGTTCTGGCCTGAGGTTGGGATCGAGAGCTCTGGCGCGACCCGATTTTCTGAGCATGCGCAGAGTATTCGTTTCACATTCTCAACCAATCAGATTTGCTAAATTTGACGGGAAGTCCGTGAATCGCGGACTTCCGGTTTTGGACCAAACCAGAACTTTCGATCCCAACCACAGGCCAGAAGGATCGTTGTCTCTGGGGACGAGAATGATGATTTCGCGGCAGCTGAAGTTGAAGACGTCAAGGCAATCGTGCGAAATAAAGCAATAAATCAAACGCAGCCCATTCATCCAGTCACCTTTGACGGCTACAACCTTTGTGATCTTGTTGCTAGAGAAAGGCTGTGCAAGCTTACAGTGCCCGTTCTACGAGACATTTGTTGCCACTTTGAACTAGAGATCAGTGCAAAATCACTGCAACTGCCACGCCGAAAAGCACCATATATGGAGATCTTGGAGAAGCATGTGCGAGCTTGTTTTTGTTTTGGCACGCTACCTGTTGGGTGACTATTTCAATTTGTCGCATACCTTGTAAAGAAATATTGTTTTGCCCGCGCTTTTAATCCTGAGTAATATACGATGGAGCTTCCCCATATCACCGCCAACTAAACCAATCCCGTTTATTTAGTTTATTGCCAACCGTCAGTACTTCCAGTAAGATTATGTTATGCAAGAGGTTGCAACGACGGTTTTCCGACTCCTGGCGTATCCTGGTATAGTCCAGTCCCTGAACTCTCCTTTCTTCCCGCCGCCTATAGGGGCTGAACCCGGGCGGCGGGAAGAAAGGAGAGTTCAGGAACTGGACTAATCCTGGTAATACTAACTTTAAGAATTCACATCCTCCTTCTGAACGAGCTATGGGCTACATAGGTTTCCATTGTATCAACGTTTCTGCAATACAGTGTTTCAGTGTTTCAGTGTCGACAAACTATCTTTTTTTTTAATACACCCTTCACGCTAGAGTGCAGTTTCAAATTTTTGTTTAGAGCCCATGTAGGTTACTATTTTTTTGTTTCGTTTTACCTCCTTCCTCGTTAAGCTAATTGCCCCACCCAACGCTCCCCTTCCCCCCCCCCCCACCCCCGCTTCCCATCCCCTCTTTCCAGTAATAAAATGTTCTCATCGCCCGGTTGTTCGTTTCAAGTGCTGATTGATAATCAGAAGTGCCCGTGGGCTACATCTTTTTACAACCTAAATGAACACCAAACTTGAATTGGGTTTCAGAACACTTATCGATGTGCTCAGGGTGAGTGAAGCCTTGAGCTAATTCAAATATTGTAGTAATAGGTGAACTGCGTTCAATACGTGACAAAGAAATAAGTGTACCTAATCGAGCGTGTGTTTGTTTACTTTTTGACATCGTATGGTACGGTAATAGCATTGACTGTATTCAACTGTACATGTCCTCTAGACATATTTTTGCTGTTTTGTTACCTCAATAGATAGCGCCAGCTTAAATAATGCGCGTGACGTATTTGAGATATAAAGTTTTCACAGGAGCGCGGTCGCCCTTGTGAACAAGACTTGTATCGAGGGTTTGTTTATTTACATTTACTGAAAGCAGATTCCCTTCGATAAATCATTCGAACGATATTGCAAGTACAAATAAAGTATTAAAGTCAGTAAATGGCTTTCTAGAAGTAAACTATGATAACACTTCTATGATTATTAACGATCTGACTTCAAATGTTTGCCTTTGCTATAGTTCGTGCCAGTAGCGGTTCATAGTGGTACAATGGTCAAACCTAAGCAACTTGTTTAATTTTTTTTCTCTCGTGCTAAAGAACTTGCCCATTTTTTTCTTTCTCGTTTCAAATCTGTTATAACAGCTCTACATCCAGATTAAACAGTAAACTGTCAATCGACATAACATGGGAGATATCGGCCTCTCGATTTATGGTAAATTTATGTGCCTCAAAAGCAACGTGGATGTACACTACCACTTTCCGCTCGTTCATGACCAAAACTTTTTATTTCACTAAGTATTTCTCATAGAATGTGAGCAGAGAGATAGCCCTTTAAGGTGGTATTAATAGTTTTTGGTTAAAGATCAGGGGCACCCAACGACAATTTTCGGAAATATATCTGTTCGGAAGACGATTTGAGATCTAGAATTTTCGGAACATTTTTTGTAAAATTTCTTGCTTGCCTGCTTCTCCTAAGATTTTCGAACATCTAGAATATGGTATAATTGCTTATTTTTAACGGATTTTTACCCTAAAAAGGTCACCTATAATTTTCGGGAGCCTTTTTTCTGGCTGAAATTTTCAAAAAGGTAAGTTTTGATCCCTGTAATTTTCGGATCACTAGACTTTCAGCTAGGAAATCCGAACAGATAAAAAATTTTTAGGGGATAAAAATATGCCTATATCTACCGTTTAAATACCAAAATACTTTCAACAATACTATGTTTTAGTGGTTTTGAACTATATTCTCGTTGGGTGCCCCTGAAAGATTATGGTCAGCTAGACGGAAGGATGACAAGAAGTCCTTTGATCCGCCGTATTGGCTGCCCTTCGGAACCGACCGAAACCGGCCGTGTTCGGAACTCCCAAAATAAAATTTACCAGAACTTTAAAACATCCATTTCGTAGTTAGGACCCCAAAGCAAGACTACATGCAAAATTTGAGCCAAATCGGTGAGGTACTGTGGCCGCGACTTTTAATATTACTCTAATCTTACAGAGTATGACTCTTAAGCATTTAACAAGTCAAAAATAGTGGAGGGGATTCAGATTGGATTTCGGGGGACGGGGTGCGATGGTTGTTCTATTTTGTAAAAAGTTACCGCAATTTTAGCGAATATTCCTTTTCATAAGGGAAATGAATGAGCTTGTGATGGCAATTCCGAAGCAAAACCTTTCACAACCAATTATACCATTCGAGTTGTGCATGTCATCAAAGCTTTTCTACAAAGTTTCGTTGATATATATTAAAACTAATCCATATTTTTGGTCACGTTCTTATGGTAAATAGCCGTTGCTACGTAAAAAAATTTATACCACTGTGAACTTTCCTTAAATTTCACACTCGTGTGGAGGAAATTAGCAAGATCATTTCAAAATGTTTTTGACAAGTGTTCGAGGGTCTTAGAGTGATTCCCTAGTAAAAGAAGCCATAGATTTCCGATGAAACTTGGTATACTGTCGTTACAGGACAAGGAGATGTTAAAAAACGTAATAAAAAGAGACGGTCAACGTGGTTGTTTTCATGCCACAATATTGACAAATATGGTTATTTTCGTGACTTTTGGTTATCTCAGTGAGCAACAAATGAGCTCGATTTTTTTTTCAATGCAGCGCTTTATAACACACAGTCTGACTTTCTTTGATTGTTTATTCATCTACGTCCCGGAAAAAATGTCTTCAAATACCCTGCATTTTTTGGACATGCGCTTTTCGGCCCGTTATGTCTCCCCCTGTAGAATTTATTTCAATTGCCAAAAAGGTAGCCATAGATTTCTGCTAAGTTTTTGTCAGTTATTGAAGATTCCGTTCTTCAGTTGAAATTATGAAATAAAAAATATGGGTCACCGTGCTCGTTTCAGAGAAAACAAGCATTTATTTCTCTGTCCAGCTCAGCCTGAGGGAAATCTCTTATGTATGTGCACGCGCTCGACCACGCGCTTATTTGCGCGCGCTAATGACGCAAAAATCGTGCACAGTAGGAATGCACAATGCAATACTGAGGAACCACCTTAAATCTTGTATTTTCAACAAACTGAATTTTTCATGAACATCATCATATTTTAGGGTATGCTGCCCCCTCTGAAAAAAAGAAATACCCATATCAGTGTCCGACGGAAGTTTCATTCCATGTTCAATGCTATATTCATGAGGGGTGTGTCTACAAACAAGGACTAACAATAGAGCTATAAATTAATGGACATAATAAATTCCTCTTAGAGTTTACAGCCGAAACAACTTGTGGTATGTTGCTGAGAAATCACTGAACTCCATATTTTCAACCTGCACTTCTGCTTTTATTTCATCGTTTCTTCCGACAAAAAAAGGGGCTCCCCTGTTTCTTGTACGAACTGATCCTGGGAATGCAAATCGCATTAGTCTAACAGTCAGTGCTCTATCTGATAACCATAACGAGTGCTTTTTTACATTAAAGATTCAGCGAGATTTCTTTCTAAAAAAGAATTTAAATAGTGGTCTACAAAAACTGCTTCCGCAAGTTTGCGAAAATTGGTTCTTTTCAGAGGTATCTCATCATCATCATCATCATCATCATCATTTTATTAAATTACAAAAACATATTTATAAGCACTTAATACTCATATTCATACTCGGGGAACCTCCCGTTACGATTTCCACACAACCCCGTACATTAACTATGTATGCAACTATCACACTATACTCAAACAGCAATAGTGAAAAAAAAAAAAAAAACGAATCAGTCAAAAAAATGCAGGCATAATTAATGTAGGGGTTTTGCGAAAATCTAAGCGAGTCCCTGTGCCAGTTTCAAGTTGTAATCGCTATGATAATGATGACGACCACATTGCGCTTTGTGGTGTTTAAAAAAGGCCACAAAGCGCTTTATGGTGTTTTAAATAAGCCACAAAGCGCTTTGTGGTGTTTTAAATAAGCCACAAAGCGCTTTTTGGTGTTTTAAATAAGCCACAAAGCGCTTTATGGTGTTTAAAAAGGGAGAAACCAAGTTATTTCAGAAAATAGCTGTGAGATATATGCGAATAAACGGGCCATCCAGTTTTCAATACTAAATCCCGAAATAAAACACCACAAAGCGCTTTGTGGTGTTTTGAATAGGCCACAAAGCGCTCTGTGGTGTTTATAAACGGCAAAGCTAACTAGTAACTGTTATAAAGCACTCCGGTCATAAAATCCACTCGGCAAGAAACTTTCTGTAATAAATGTCCGATGCCAAAAAAACAAAAAACCAGGAGACATGGCTTATCCAAAAAGGTTCAGTCAGCTTCAACAATGATATACTGAGAAGAGGGCTTCCGCGAACCGGCTTTCGTGCGAGTGACAAGATTAGCAGGATTACGAATAAAGAAATATTGGGCAGATTGAGAGGCAATTTTACAGCACCGAAATTAAAATCAGTTAGAATGCTCCTCAGAGGTTCAGGAAATTTTGTTTTGCCTCTGTAATAACACTGAATGATCTGAACGATTTGAGGGTAATCGAAGCGCTGAGTTTAAAATGTCGAATATTAGCTGGCCGGGAACACGCAATTCGCACATCGGAGAGCACCCACTGTTTATAAATCTTCGATCGAACTGAAAAGACATTCAGCGGTCAATTTGCGAAAGAAATCCTGTAAGGTAAATGCAATTTTTGTATATACGCGGTTGCATAGCCCCATTCAGAGTCGAAACATAATTTATACAAGGTCAATATTGCTTCCGCCCCGTGGCCTACCCCTCGAAAAAATCAGTTTTGCTTAAGACCGAACTGCAACGGAGTTTAGTTACCAGTCTCAAGCTGCGTGTTATTAGATAGAGCGCATGATATGATTGGCTCAGTATTTCACATTACGTCAGAGGACATGTCTGCCACAGAGGACATAACTGAGGGGGGAGGAACAGAATAGGGAGGAGGAGAAATGGCCCAAAAAAAGTTAGGAGGAGGGGGAAATAGGGGGACAAAGTAGGGAGGAGGGAGAAAAAGAAACGTAACCGTTTAGGGAGGAGGGAGAAATTGGCTCAAAAAGTAGGGAGGAGGGAGAAATTGGCTCAGAAAGTAGGGAGAAGGGAGATTTACCCCCCTGCCCCCCCCCCCCCCCCCTCATAACTGCAATGGTAGAGTCGTTTCGCGTTTACATGATACCGTTGCGAGATTTCGTACCGGAGTGAAATTCTCGCCCCGGTGCGAGAACCGGGGTGAACTCACGCCAGGGTGACTCGCGCCGGCATAACATTTTGTGATGGTATCATGTAAACAAATATAGAGTGTGTGCACGTGACGTCATCAAATTCTCAAATCCAAAACTAAAGAGCCACTAAATGTTTTATCCTCATCAGGCATAAGAGGTACCAAATTTATCCTTGTTTACAACTTTCCAGCTCAATAGCATCCTTCGTTTGGAAACCAGCACATCTTGAATTTCGAAGTTATGGCGATGCGTGACATAACGCGACGATCGCTTTTGTCGAAAAATATACACTTATCTCGTGATTTTTGGCCATTTTAGGAGTTTACGTATCAGGAATAGTGTTTTGTAAATATTTTTTGGTTCGATTTAGATAATCAGTCGACTAGATGGCTAAAGTAAGTTCCAGATGTTTACACTATTTACTGGCCGCCATGGTGGAGGACTAAAGAGGTCCTCCGACATGGCGACTCCATACTATAGGCTCTGTAATTTTGTGCGGGACATTTCGACGAATATCTCAGCTTTGGAGCATTGCACACACCTTAAACTTGGAGAACGGTCTTCTTTATTTATCGTCTACAATATCACAATTTTTTGACTTTATCCGTTGCATAGTTTTTGATTTTATTTTTTATTGCGTGACAGTGCACACACTCTATAGAGCCATGAGAGGCAACCGGAGTGAACTCGCTCCGGGGCGAAAGTCGCCCCGGTGTCATGTAAACAGTCCGGGATCGTTATCATTTTTGATAACCTCACCAAAACAAACCATAAACCAATCGTTGCACAGGATTTCGTTCACGTGACGTTATTTGGTAGCAACAGTGTATAATTCAATATGCCGGTCGACGAGGCGCTGCGATGAAAGGGGCTACTCACAACATCACAATGCAGCGTCATTGAATTAAATTTAGGTTTGCTTCATAAAAGGTTATGGGATTATGGAATAAAAACAGAAATGTATGGAAGAAAACTGTCTTCGTCCAAAGTTACTGCGAATTTAATTTCCACACCGTGTGATATTTGTTCCGCGAGTAAAATGACACAGCGAAGGTAGACAACAAATATTCTGTTCACAAAAGCGTTGTTTATTGACACTAATATGATAATAGCTTCCATTTTCCCTCAGGCTTCATTTTCTTGGTAGCTGGCGAAGCTGCTTGTTCAACAGTCTGTAGTAAATATAAACGAAAAAGTAACAGTAAATACATCTTGAAGAGCTGCAACTTAATTTCGTTTAGTTTGCGTGATAACAAACAGTATAAGTTTAATTCAACAGCCAGGCTCGGCGTAGTAACACGTAAAATGCAAGTAGCTAACATGTTCACGGAATATTTGTTCTTCCAGAGCTAACATTTAGAGAGCTTAAAACATATCTGGCAATACAAACGAGCCGAGAGAGAAGAAACCTGGCAAAAACAGAGGTGTCAAACTCTACAAATTTCACGCTGATTGCAGCGGAAGCCAACCTGACGTATGACCTATCTATGTCCTTCCAAAACCACAGGATTTTTGCTTAGCGAAATATTCAAAGATCCCTGTAAAGTTCAAA
>JAHPZR010053875.1:0-16733 GCA_019787425.1 Platygyra sinensis | reverse complement strand
TTTTTTGTCGCGGCGTGAAGGTATCTTCCCGTCCGCAACAAAAAATATAAGGGACGCCTGATCGCAGGTTATCTTTAAGTGAGGACTCAAATTTTTTCCTTTAAATCAGAGGAAATGTGTGATTTCTTTCGACAAACGTGGCTATCCTGCCTCTGTTGTTCAAGTGGGCCATCATCGCGCCAACAATTGATCGGCAGTCAGCGCTACAAACGTCTCAGAAGGAGAATAATAATAGAATTCCATTAACCCTCACATTTCGCTCTCTCAACCACGCAGTAAAATGCATCATTCTAAAAACTTTAAATTACTTCAAACTAATCCCGACACTAGTAAAATTTTTTCACAACCGCCATTACTTTCATTCAAACGCGACAAAATACATAGGAAACGTTTTAGTCAAAAGTGCATTCCAAACAAGGGGATCAAACCGCGACTTGCGCACGCACACGCACGACGCAAAACATGTTCCTTCATTCGCAACATTGAAAGAATACATGTAAGGGACAATGCGATCCATCAAAGGATCACTGATCATTTTACCTACTTCAGCCAGTGTCAACTACATGTACTGCATAACTGGCACTCTTTGCAAAAAGTCATACATTGGGCGGAAACAGGAAGACGACTAGGCGACAGATTCCGAGAACACCTTCGTGACGTAGAGAAAGACGACAAAATGCATCTAAACCAGTCGTGAGACACTTTCTATCCCCCCGTCTTCTAAGCAAGATATGGTAGTCTGCGGCCTTTTCCCTACATCAAGGAAGAAAGTATTTCATATGCGGGCGAACCTTCAGAATCTCGGCGGGCTTTGGCCCAGCGTCATCATTTTCATGTTACCTCACTAGGATGTGGCTATGATTAGAGAAGGTATCAGTGACTACAAAAGTTGAAAAAGCTTAAGGGATTGAGTAATCGGCGAAATGATTGTGCTATTTAGCTTACCTGCACCGTAGCTTTCGGTAGCCATGCTATTGCAATAAAACAATCTCTCTTTCAAGCTGAGGTCGTTTCCAAGCAAAACCAAGATAAGTAGTGATGAGCCGTATGACCAGACTTATAGCCAAACTTACAATCCCCATACCTTTTAAGGAACAAAAACAACAAAAACATAAATAAGCATGCCAATCAGATCCGACACTTGAATGAATTGCACGTTTAGATCAGTTAGCAAGGCGTTAATTGAAGCGCAGCAATTCCCAGTGAAACCAAAAACCAGGATCAAGATAACTGGTATGTTTTATGCTTGCCATGCATCTAGAAACTCGTTAAAACTCAGCTCAGCTTAGATGATCGAAAAATCGTTTGAAAGTAGTTTAAGGTTTTTTGTCATTCTTTTTAGGTATGTGACTTTGTGTACTCTTCTAGCAGAAGGTGGTCTCTCGGCTAAAGCGACTGACATACTAATAAATTAGACTGTTAACCTCGTATACAAGATAGGGACAAAAATGTTAAGCCATGTTCACTATCAGAATTTGAAGGGTACATGTTAGCTCTAAAAACAGTCTCAAAACAAAGTCTGTCACCACGAGACTGGGTAGTTTGAAATTCGCTCTGATGTCGTATTTAAACTTACCAACAACCTTGGTGTTCATGTATTCAACGCTGACTTCAGCTCCGACAAGACCAAACAAGAGGGGCTCAAATACTTGCCACACAAGAGACATTACCATGGCAACAGGAGCCTAAAAACAAACAAACAAACAAACAAACAACCAAACAAAGAAGATCATACCCTGTCGTCATAGTAAACAGCTCGCTCTAAATTCAAGTCATGCAAGGTAATGCCGATTTTTTTAGAGCTTGACAAAGTATCATTCTGCTTTGTTGGTTTAGGCACCTAATCTGGGAGGGTTGAATTGATGGTTGAGCAAATCAAACTCTCATTTTCCCAGAGAATGTCACAGAAAGATTTAAAAGGGGAAAATGGACTCACACTTATAAACACTAAGTATTCAGAGTTCACAACCAAATAACTTAAATTTTGGACTAACATCATTTTATTAACACGAATGGCCAAAACTGTCTTTGGAATAATTATGTAAAATTAGAGTAAGCATAGCAGAGGAAACAGTCTGCAGATCTGCTCTTTTTTGGTGAGACAAAAGATATGTACATATGATTTATATGATTGATATGTACCCACTTTTGCATAATTTTTTCCAATACAAAGCAAAATATACATGACTATGTACTAAGAAACTGGAAAAGCAGAATAGAAGGAGAAAGACTCCGAGACAACCTTGATTCAGGTTTAGTCACAATCCTGTCAATTAGAAAAGGATTGAGGCCTGCAATGCATGCAGAGGTGAAGATAATATATAGATTTAGGTCACCCTAAAAGCGGAGCTCCTGTAGCCCGATTAGGCTAACTAGGATAAGGTTGAATTAATTTTGATTTGAGTTTTGTAACTTTGTGGTGGGGTTTTGTTTGGCTTTCTATTTTGAGTTTAATAATCACAAAACCGATACACACAAAAAAACATTTGCAGAGAAGAAACAGTTATAATGAGGGTTTACTTTTAAACCTGGATTAGAGTTAACAGGCTTCCGAAAAACTCGGCTGTTTCAACAAGTAAACCTGACATGAGTCTGCGATCCAATCGAAAACCAGCACTTGGTCAGTGGTCAACTTTAATAAAACACGTGACCTCGATGAGCTACAAACTTGAGCCCGTGATATAGTCACGTGATACTGGTCAGCGGATAACTTAATTTGACAGGTGTCAATTGATAATAGCATGATGTCGTATATCAAAAAAGTACACGGTAAACTAAGGCTGCATGTCTCTGTCAACCTATTATTTGGAGTATGGCCGCCATGTTGCACGACTCCACCACCGCCGTCGTCGTCATCGTGTGTACGCGCCCACAAGAACTACCACTGGCCACGATAACATGAGAAAGTCAATTCATGGGTTTCCTTTATTTCCTTATATATGGGTATGGGGCTCCCTTGGGCCGCCGGAGCTCCGCTAATATCATCAGAGCCTGTAGGTCGCTTCAAATTCAAAGGAAGTTGGTTTAAACTTGTTGGTGAAGCCCATCAGGCAATACAAGAGGAAGATTTCTGAAACCTGTCTCAAAAAATACTCAGCGATTTACTTTATACACCTATAACATATTTTGAAATACCTTTCCTTGCTGTGTCCATCCATATGCAGCTACAGTTGACATGGTTAATACACCAAGAGCTCCAGCACCAGAAAATTTAGCCACATTACTGCCAAACACAGAGAGTAATGCCAATGAGAGTAAAATCACAAGTCTGTTGTGAGCCACATTGGCCTAAAGAGAATGCAAAAAGCTGATTACCATAAATCCTGCCTCTGGTGTTGAATATTTTTCCGGAGGGATATGCTTGGGGTGGGTTGGAAGATTGAGAAATTACTTATTTTTGATATATATTAGAAATGGGGGAGCTTATCCATTGAAAATCATTAAATTCCTTTTATTTTAGGTAAAGACAAAATAATGGTGAGGGTAAAATTTGTATGAAGTCCTCATGTGCTGCACCTCCAAGTGGCCATAATATCAGGCCTTCTGACAGGGAGTGTCAAAAAACAGAAATTATGCAAAATTTTTGGGGCAGATATTGTGATAAGAATGGGCTATAAATGCAAATAAATTATGCAAATTATGCATATTTATCTGGTATTTTAAGCATATTTTACTAGGTTTCATAAGAAAAAAGACACACTTTTGAGCTCCTCCAGAGACAAATTAAAAGGAACAAAAATCAAACATCTATATGCATAAATTGTGATAAAAAAGACAGTAGACTCAAGGTATTTGTCCTATGATGATGAAAGATGGCCAAAGATGATCTATCACAATTGCATCTTCAGCTTGTTGTTCACTTGGAAGAGATATTTTCTTGCTCTGTTTTTCACAGTTGGTATGAATTGCTCTTTAGTCAAAGAAACAGGGACGTTTACTTTGAATTCCATAAAAGAAGCCAAAAATAACATTGCTTGGATCAAATGTTGTTGATTTATACTAGCAATTCTGACTGGCTCCAGCAAAAGGATAGTTTGTGTTAAACCAATAAGCAATTCTTTGAGAATGAAACTAGTGCCAGTCCCTGGACATCCTTGGAACGGCCAAGAAATGGTCAGCATTTGAACTGTGCCTACATGAAGGGGGATCTGGAAAAAATTCCAAAACAGTCAGTAAAAGAACTTACAAGAAATAATGTGGAGATTTTTACCTCAGTCTTATTGGGAAAGAACCAACACATCACACCAGCAAGACTTCCAAGAGTTATTCCCATTGCCAACTCTATTGGCCCACGAAATATACTGAATATCAGATCCTCTAATTAAAAAGAATCAGTAAAAGATAACAGAATAACAAAATGTTTACATAATAGGTTCATTATTAGTAACTGTAAAGGGGTCCAGCTAGTTTATAATTCTTGGCCCATTTTGCAATACTATGAATAAAGGTTATTTTAATGTACATGCTTTAAAGTTTAATTAAGATGCATGCTTGGAATTTCTATAACAGATAGCAAATTCTGGGAGGAATTGAAAACCAGTTTGAGATATCAAAGTTTTGAGATAGCTGAAAGAGATTGAAAAAGTAGAAAATGATTTGACTTGGACATAGTGGGGAGTTTGAGACAGTCAGGTTCTACTGTAAAATAATATTTTCCCTGTTTTCATTTCTGTCAACATCTTATCATTTGAAAACTATAAGTAGCTCAATATACCAGATGTTAAATCAAGATCGGAAAAATGGCACAGGTTACTCAAAGGTTTCTTTGTCAACTTCAGGGAGTTGCTGAATTGTTGACTGGTCAATTGATTAGCCTAATATGTACAGTGGAACCCTGTTAATACAACCACCCTTGGGCCATGGAAAACTGGTCGTATTAACGGGATGGTCGTATTAAAGGGGTTCTTTAAATAGGAAAATGACTGACCAAGCTTTTTTTTTTGGGCCAGAATAAAGTGACTGTAATAACAAGGTGGTCGTATTAACGGGGTGGTTGCAAGGTGGGGTTCCACTGTACAATTGACAGAACCCTGCCTTAAGACAACCCTGGTAATAATTGACCACCTCGTTATTACGGCCACTTTATTCTGGCCCAAACAAAAGCTCAGTCAGTCATTCTCTTAACCACTTTAATATGGCCACCCTGTTAATACAGCCTGTTAGTGACTGGATTGATGGAGCTCCACTGTATTTTTGTTGTACAATACTTCCTACTTGCAGGTTACTAATTTGGAGTACTGGTATTTGTTAGACAATGAGGACATATAAAATATTTCAATGACAACCAAGGAGAAATAACTAACTCAATGCGGATCCTGAATCAAAAGCTATTCCAAGGCAAACTCCAAATGCACTTATACAGAGAACATTATCGAAGGATGCTGCTGCCATAACCAGGGTGGGTATGCCTTTCTTCACTCCATAATGTTGCTCTTGTAGCTCCAACAAACAAGGTATTACTACAGCAAGGGAAACAGCTGCTTGGACAAACCTAAGCCAGGAAAGAATGATGTGACTACGTAAATTACTAATAATTTATTAAAGGGGTGAGTGGAAAAAAATGACTTTGGAAAATTTTGAGGCAGCTAGGATTGAAACACTTACCAGCAATTTTCACAGTTTACTCTGGTTTTTCTTATTGTTTCAAAAGAACTAGTAGTTACATGTATTACTAGTTCTTTTTAGACAATAATGAAGACAAGAGTAAACTGTAACAAGTGCTTGTAGGTTTTTCAATCCTGGCTGCCTTGACATTTTCCAAAAGTCACTCAGGGCATTATTCCACTCACCCCTTCAATTAACACTTGGACACCATGCCAGGATTGTGTAAAATTGGATAAAAACACCAACCATTTTACAAAGGAAACATAAATACAGGTATTAAACTTTAATATGAAACATTCTTAAGTTGCTATCACTGTAACTAGAGTTTAGACTCATCAGAAGCTCACGAGTGTACCTCTCTTGCCATTTACTGCATGTTGACTGTGCATAGCTACCTTCCAGGGGCAGATCCAGGATTTTTCTTAGGAGGGTGTCTACCAGTAAGAAATTACATAACTGACTGGTGAGGTTAACACATTTTAAAAGTGAATATGAAGAAGGCTTCATCTCATGGAGGGAGGTTGTGCACCCCTGCACTCTCTTCCTAAATCTGCTCCTAATACCCCTTGCACCCAATGTGATAGGGGTGGGGGAGTGAGGTTAAGAGCCCTGTGTAAAAGTGACAGGGATAGTCGTTGCGAACTTTGCAAACTTTAGGAGTTAAAGGCCTAATAAACAGCACAACTTTGTTGAATAAAACTTTTTGTGGTACATGCAGCTCATACCATGCAATATTGTATCTCTTTCTTAATTTATCCTTACCAGAGGCTTAAACAATAAATTGTGATAGGCTTTTAAATGTTTCAAACTTCTTTGACATTATTACAATGCACATGCAAGTTTGGTTTATATGAAATCAAAATGTGTTGCAGCCTTGTCATAAGCTTGTCCCATAGCAAAGCTCAGCAAAGGTACCTACATGTACATGATGATAAGAACAAGCAGAGTGATTTCAATTCATTCACATTTGCTTACAGACCAAAAAAACCCTGCCAGCAGAGTCTCTTCGATCTTGATACACAAATTGGGAAGAGGAAGGAGACACTGTGAGTGGCTTCAAGATTTTTTGATTTGCCGTTCCCCCGAGAAAATGGAAGAGTCAAACCGAATTTCACTGATGCGCATGATCACTTGCAAAAATTGCTGACTATGTTTACCCCTGTTACATAACAATGGTGACTGCTTTGCTTTTGCACAAAGTCTTCGAAAAAGATGTGAAATCTGTGCTTAAGGAAGTTAAACACCGGTAACATTTTCAAGCCTCATGCAACCACAAACAAGATGTCTGTTTAGTTTTCTTTTGTGTTGCAATATGTTCCTCTCTCTTCCGACCAGTCATAGCAAATCACTGATGTACCAAAATCTACCCTGAGGTTGCAAAAGAACTTTCCGACCTTGAGAAACAGTGTGTGGGGCCTCCGGCCTCCATAGCTATTTGATAAATTCTCGATTGCATTTACCAGGGTTTAAAAAATTTGTAAGATTTTCACATTGCTCACCTGTCGATGCAAATTCAGCACTTTAGTGCAGAAATGTCAAAATTGAATGGTGACTATATTTTTGACAACAATGTTGCTTGAGGGTCAGTTATCTTTTCATTGGCGCACGCTCAATGGGAAATCTTGAAGCTGCTTGCATAGTCTCCTTCCTTTCCAGATTTGTCTAGAAAGATCGAAGGAGACTCTGCTCGCTGGGTAAGGAGAAAAAATACTTACCCAAGTTGAAAGGCCCAAAGCCACTTCATGTCCAACAGAAGGTGCACTAGAATCGCAGCAGTAACTGCCTCTAATATGCAAGGAAGAAAAGCTAATCTAGCTAGAGTAAATTTTCAGTTTTCTGAGTGCTGATGTGTTTAACCGAGTCCTGAACGAATAAGGATGACAACTAAAGCCATGCTTCGTAGCGACGAAGACCATCGTTTATCGATGTGACGAGCCAAATCAATCCCACGAACATTTCGAAGAAGAAACCCGGCTAGAAGCATCCCTAGAAGTGGTGGAAGATGAAGATATGGTATTCTACACACGAGAAAACCACAAAGGCTTGCAGAAACGATGACTATGAATATGCCAAAAATGTTTCCACCCGGTAAAGCATCTGTACCGATAATAGACCATAACACAGCCCATATTAAAACCACAATCAGTCCTCGAGTTAGCACGCGTCC
Source organism: Platygyra sinensis (assembly GCA_019787425.1). Taxonomy (NCBI): domain Eukaryota; kingdom Metazoa; phylum Cnidaria; class Anthozoa; order Scleractinia; family Merulinidae; genus Platygyra; species Platygyra sinensis. The sequence goes on along the minus strand of JAHPZR010053875.1, from coordinate 8,962 downwards.
AAAAAATCCAGATGGAGGAATGGTCGCACCTGCCGAAATTAGTCTCTTCTTAAACTTCCCCGTGTTGGATTTTGAAGGTGAATCTCCATTATTTGCTTCGTCTTCGCGTTCCCCTGCAGTTTCAGTGTCCATGATCAACAAAAGGATAGAGGAGAATCCAAACTGGACCTAAAGAGAACTCACTGCCCTTTTGCTCCTTTTCTTCTGTTTATTTTTTACGTCAGGCGCCCCCGCTCTGTCCCAGTTTCTCCCGCGCAACATCTATTGTGCACAGTAACACCATGCTACACAGGACACTTACGCATTCTAGCTCTGATCTCATACGAACCTGACTAGAAAGATAGCCCAAGTTTTAGATCTGGTTGTAAAATCCAAATTCTAGATTTGGTTGGAATCACCATAGAAATAACTGCCACATTGGATCAGATGTTGCTTTCAAGTTCGCCCAACGATATGCATGGCGGAAAAAAGTGCAAACAGACTATCAGAAATACATGTATCATTGACTCTGAAGTTTTTTATTACTTCATTGGATGTGTGGGTCTAAGAGTGCTTACCAATTATCAGTTGTTGAAACTGTTTTTGATTCGCAAAGTTTTAGGAAATTAAAAACCGAACAGTCCTTACCGCAAGGACTGGAGTCAGGCGCTTGCCGTAAAAAAGGCCGCTGACGAAGGAAGGAAAAGAGAGGTTGAGGAAATTTTCGGCGTTCTTTTCCATCCACGTGTAATGAAAACTTTTGGCGCCTTAATGTTTTTTTTATATTTCATGAGTTTAAGTCCATATTTTCTAAGCTCTACAATAGACCAGGAGGACCTTGCTCTCGAAGAGATCTTTTCACGGTTTCTGACTGGAAATTTACCGATGCGGTTGAGGGAAATTTCCTCGCTAGAAAAACCACGTTTAAGGCTTTCATTTTTCCAAAACATCATTCTGTAAAAACCGCAATTCGCGGGAAAAATTAGAGATATCTGTATGTAAACTGAAAAGTGCGATTCCGTGCCTCACAACAATATCCATCATGTATGTCTTAGATTTGACCAAAAAAATCTTCTGCTAGGTATCTTTTCCTTGTAACTCATAAAATCTGACTTAGAAAGTCAATCACTCTCCGAAAACTTATTGCATTGGCAGCAGCAAACTTTTAAATTTTCGAATACATTTACTGCAGTTTTTACTGTGTTTGCCCCCCCTCCAAAAAAAGCAGGTGAGCGTCAGAAACCGTGAAAAGGTCTATAATGCTTCTGTTTTAAGCAATTCAATTTCATTAAACTAGGTACGACAAAAACATGAACGAATGTTATTATGTCAAAATTTACTTGATTAATTCATTTTCAGCTACATTTACATCTATCATGGTTCCTTGGAATTGCTTTTCTTTGTTCTTTTGTCTTAACAAGCTTAACAATTTTTCTGTTCTCTCTTTTTTCCTCGTCGATATCAGGGTCTTCATTTTGCCTCTGTCTGTCCAGTTCTTCCACGTATAAGTCTTTGGCTACCTTCCTAAATAACAGCTCCACGTTAAAACCGACAGGGCACTAGTCTCCACATACGGGATTTGGAAGAGGTCAGCTACAGTGCTGGCACATTCATAGGAAATCTAAAATAGAAAAAAAAAAAACAAACAAACAAAAGTAAACGCGGCTGTATACAAGCCAAGTAGTTCAATAGGCCGGCATTTGCATCCAGTTTCCATGCGTCGTGAAGCGACTAGGAATCTTCCTATTCCTCGCATGCTTGTCCATTACAGGATTACCCCCCAGCATTCGCCGTACCTATTTATACACCTGGGTGGAGAGAGGAACTGCAAGAGAGTAAAGCGTCTTGCCCAAGAACACAACGCAATGTTCCCGGCCCGGGCTCGACCCAAAACTTCTCGATCCAGATCGAATCGAGCGCACTCACTAACCATGAGACCAACGTGCTTTCCCATAAATCTAATACAGAGAAAGCGAGTTTAAAGGTTATCTATCTATCTACTATTACAAACCCTAAGAACGAGACATTCATGATTGGTATCGTCATTACTGAAGTAAACTAGAATCAGAACTGAATCGGATTTCTCGCAAAATCATGTCCTAAATTGCTACAATAGATTAAAGTAGTAGGTTGAAATTAAAAGGCTTAAGCAACATGTTGTTATTATTTCGTTTTCATTTTCTTTTTGCCAGTTTTGGAGTCATATACACTGTATACAAATGGACCCAAATGGAAATATGATAAAACAATACGTTCTTACTATCGAAGTGGTACGAAACGAAGCGCGCTGCTCAAAATAGGTGTTATTGCGGGCACTAGTGGACGTCCTATGTTCTATCAAATGAAGATGATTAAGTGACTGAGTGATTCAAGTGGCAATTTATCTTAAGTCCAAACGTGATCATGCTTTATCGGTCCCTTTCTTAGCGGGGAGGTAGGGGGGGAGGGGGGGGGGGTGACATTATTGTCCAGGAAGTGATTATCTCCTCAGAAGGAAGACACGTTGTTGGCGTACGTATGCTTGGAGTATATCATTTGGAAGCCCTTGGAAAACCCGATATCTTTCTCCTTTGCAAGGGATGGGGGCAAGGGACGACTATGGGACTGTTAAATTGGTTTAGAAGTCCAAAGTTCGTGTTACGCACAAATCGTGCGCATATACGCATAAAACTTTCGTAGCACGCGCAAACACAGGGCCCGTCGCTTCCTTAGCACGCACAGAGTTAAGTTTAACCCGAATGAAAATATATAATAGCAGAAGAAAATATCGTAAAAAGATACCAAATTGTACTCTTACTCTAAAGGCCTTAACTTTACTGAATCCAGAAAAGGGAAGTCAGTGATTGTAGACGCGCGCCAAGTGGTTTATTCAAGTAATCAAATATTCAATGGTGGCCAAGTTAGATCACTAGCAGACATCATTATGTGAGAGTTACGATGTAAAAGCCTTCGGATGAAAAATGGCGACAGAAAGGAGTTATTTTCTTTGACAGAGCTTAAAAATTGTACAAGGCCCCTCAAAGTTTGAAGCTGAGATGCCCAGGACTGACTGATATTCGGCTGACTGTAAGTTTCCATAAGTTGCACCGCAGCGTTAACAAAGCAGCCTTATATCTGGTCTGATACTTACTATACTTAACAAATAAGAAGCCTAAGCCGTGTATTTCACTGTGATAAAACACGACAGGCACTTGAGAACACGAGGGAAATGTAGAAAGCACGAGCCGCTGGCGAGTGTTTTCTACATTTCTCGAGTGTTCTCAAATGACTGGAGTGTTTTATCACAGGTTAATACACGGCTTAGGCTTCTTCATTTGCTTTATGATATAGATTTTACGCGCGCAAAACAATAAAACACGCTTTTTCTATCTTTTAATTAAGAAATAGAAAACATGTACCGTGTTTCTATCGAGTTATACAAACGCGAGTGGAAGTTTGGGAGAACGAGAAATGCTGTGGGAACACGAGCCGCAGGCGAGTGTTTCCACAGCTTTTTCGAGTTCTCCCAAACTTACACGAGAAAAAGGAAAACAACTTGTTAACTTTGGATATCAAAATGCAAGTCTCTTTGCTTGCGCCATCACTACGTCAACAGCGGCGCGCTAGTTCTGTGTCTCCATCGAGTTATACAAACCCGATTTTTAGCCAATCAGCGCGCGTGCTTTCTTAGGACTGTTTTCTAAACTCTGATAAAACATAGGTTTTTGACCAATCAGAGCGTGTGCAGGGTCCTATCTGTGTTATAAAACGAAATGAAGGTGAAAAAGCAAAACCGAAAAAGCAACAAAAGCGTATCTAAAACAAAATAATAACCAACAACAACAACAACAACAACAGCAACAACAACAACAACAACAACAACAACAACATTGTCTGAACTTTATGATTGATATTTTTTTGGAGAACGGTACGCTCCACTTACGGTCCTTTATGTTCTACGTCATGATTTGTACTCACCTGCCTTTGACTATTTTCGTCCACTTTATTTCCCACCAGAACAATCAATGGCTTTTTAATGCGTCCAAATCTCTCCTTTTGTGCCAGTTCAATCCAGTCTGGCACATTGTCTAATGTACAACAGTTTGTCACGTCAAAAACACACCAGAATGACGTGACAGTCACGGAGGTACGATGGGATGAGACAGCGAAAGCGTTTCTTGACCAGCGGTATCCCATATCTGTAAGCGGAGTCCAAATCCATCTGGAATTTGGAAAAAAAAAAGATCTTTCCTCAATAATGTAAGTGAAAAAGCCAAACACACCAAAAAAAAAATAATAATGTCAAAGCGCATTATTTTTTCATGTGCCGTTTTCAGAAGTGAATACATCGTCACTGATTGTTTGCCCTAGAATGACACGCTAAACAAGTCTTTTTTTCTACGTCCAAATTACCAAACCATTTAGATCTTAAGGTAATTCCCTTGAAATTGTTCTACTATCAAACTTTTTTTGAAACTTGGTGTAATGAACATTCATGATATAAACATAATAAAAATGCAATAAAAAAATGGGGTCACCGTGCTTGTTTACGCGTCAGCAAGCTCTTAAAATGAGGTATTTTTCCTGGTTGCGCGTTAAAAGTTCGAATCACCTTCATACAGAATTAAATCTTGGTTACTTGAAAAGCACAAAATTTTGTCTTGAAAGTAAAGCTTCATTTATTGACATAAGCAGTATTGCTTCATTTAAGCCGTTTTTGATTGCCTAGTTGCGGGGATATTGCACTTTTTCGGACAGTTGCGTGATAAACTTGAAGTCCTGGCCTTGGCCAAAATACCCCCAGTTGGGAACTATTTTCACAAAAAAAAAAAAAAAAAATCACGTTCTACTATCAAACTTTTTTCCTCTGTCAAATATGTTCTTCATTAGACTATTCTTGCCAAATACCTGAAATAAAAATCGGGGGTCACCGTGATCGTTTAAGAGAAAAGGAGAATTTATTCCGTTATCGAGCTTAGTTTGAGGGAAATCTCTTACGTTTTGCAAGTGCACGCGCTCATGTGCACGCGCTGATGACGCGAAAATCGTGCGCAGTAGGGATGCGCAATGCAATACTAAGGAATTACCTTAAACTATTTACAGTGTAATACCAAAGAAACTGTTTCGCCGGATTTCAAACTACGTAAGAGATCCAGGTAAGATCTCAAATGATTTGATCAAGTAACGAAGGCAATTATTATTATTATTATTATTATATTATTATTATTATATATTATTATTATTATTATTATTATTATTATTATTATTATTATTATTTTTATCGTTATTCTTATTCTTCTCTTCTTCTTCTTCTCTTCTTCTTCTTCTTCTTCTTATTATTATTATTATTATTATCTCAAGAGTTAAAACATTGTAGCGATATTTTATAAGATCTAGCAAATCTCTGATGATCTTAAAGATCGAAAATACATATTTCACAACCTAAAACATCTAAAACTATCTCTGACTATCTTTAAGATTCAAAGGATCCGTTAATGACATAAAGGTTTAAAAGATCTATAGCGATATACTAAGAAGATCTAAAAGATAGGGACTCTAACCATATAAAAGATTTTTATCTAAGTAAAACTGAATATGTCCAATTAATGATCCTAAGATCCAAATGATGGCTAACTTACTATGATAATATCTTGATCTTAATATCAAAAAGGAATAAAGACCCTTGGGACTTGTTAGGTCTGTTGTTATAGGCTGAGTTTTGATATATCGAAATCGGTCCATTGATTTATGCTGTTTACGTTTGTAACCAGCGAACTTCCCGTCCGAAAAGCGGATAAAGAAAAACAATTTTCACGCAATCAAGGTTGGTATGTTATGTTTTCTTTTGTAAGGAATAACTTCATATGTTTGAAACGATTATTACTTATTTTATCGTTTATTTCTACTAGAAGGAAAAACTCTCAAATGCAACAAAACTTCGTTTTACTGTTACATATTTTATATGGTTTCATGGTGTTCTTTCAGTAACAGCTCAAAGCGTTTGAATACAGCAGTATATCAATTCGGCTAAGATTAGTCAGTTCAGTGTACGTGCAATGGTTAATCGGCGCTAGAGTCGTGACTTACTGACATTCACGGGCGGTTTTTAAAGAATGGAATTCATAATCAGGGAAAAATGTCTTTTGGCATTAAACGGATACGTTTTTGCTTTGCATATAGTAGTCTTCAATTTCTCGAGTCGAATAAACTGGGACGAAAAGGCGATTAAAATATGAAATAACTGGAACTTTCATGTCATTTGCAGACCAGTCACTGACACGATGACCGTAGATAAAGCAGTTTCTTAATCAGTAAAGGGCCCTAGTCAGCCTCCGCCATTTTCGATGCCATCGAAATTATTGATATCGCATGGTGAAGCGAACTCTTATTGTTTTTCTGTAAGCTGTGTTACTGAAGGTATGTTTAATTATCTTGAGTAGTATTACATTGATTTTTCTTCGTTTCGACAGGCTCCGAATAAAATATAATAGCCAAATTCTAGTACGTAAACAAAAACAAAGGTGTGGCTGACTAGGGCCCTTTAAGGAAATTTATATTCTTTGCTTCTAGAAAATTTATACTTACATCGCTTTTTGTCACCTCAAAAATGTCATTATAGTGTCCAGTCAACGATGTGTTTTCCTCTCACTTCCTGACAAAAATTATCTTTCTGTTTCATCTTGTTTTTCCTTTTTTGATGCTTAAAATTTCCTTTCATTGATTGATCGTTTTCGGTAATTTTCCCTGGTGAAGGGATCCTAAACAGCAAATTCTAAAACACGGGGTTCTCTCAAGCCAGATAGTAATATTAACGTACTTAAAGAGTATTTAAGCAAGTCTAAGTGCGACGCAAACGATTTAAAAGTGTATAGAACATGCACGAACGTTAAAGTTTATGCCAAAGAGGAAAAAGACGTTTTTCTACCCTGTTCAGTATACATCTCGCTCGCTGAGATTTGTAAGTCCTTCTTTAATTAAAAGCAATTCCTTAAGGGAATCATTCTATATTAAAATTAACACCCAGTTATGTTATTGTTTGGTTTTGAAATAGTGGTTCACTTACTCAGGTAGATTGTCTTCGTAAAAAAATCTATTCCTATCGTTGGCTGATATTTGTCTTCAAAACCGCTGTAAACAAATTTCCACACCAAAGCAGACTTTCCCACTCCTTGATCACCTAAAACGACTATTTTATATTTGTTGATATTTTCGGTTTGAAAAACAGAGTCTAAACTGCCTCTTGCTTGCATTTTCCTCACACTTTTTTTATGACGTCAGAATACAACGGTCTCATGTGTCGCGCGTGCACAAAGCAGAGCGCGCGCACTTGCGCATGCGCACAAAATGACAATAGCAATCTCGTCCTAAGCCGCGTTTTTCGGTCAGCGGTGATTATTGGTGCTGACCAAAAGGACTCTTGGACCTCTCAGAGCGAGAAGTAAAATACAACTAAATGCTTGTCAGGATCGATCGAGGTTTTTAATACAGACGAAAAACATTAAGTAGGTGAACATTAGGAGATTAAGAATCGATAGTTAGTCACGAATATGGAAGGCCAAGCAAGAGCAGGTACCTAAAATAAATCACGGAGTAAAAAATCAATAAATTATGGTGGTCGTGTCTGATCGTTAATTTGAACCAAGTACCCAGAAGTAAATGCACGTAACTGACGCGGAGCGCGGGAAAATCCCGTGCGAGCGATGACGCTTGGTTTTGACTTTACTCAGTTTCGGATTGGATAAAATAGTGGCGCGCGTTTTTAAGCCAATCCTGTCGCGTAGCGTGAAAACCGCTCTTTTCGAAAGATATCAATGTAACCATAGTTACTATGATGTAACCAAGCCTGGTATATTGAAAATATTGGGAACCTTTTCAAAAAAAAGGGCCATCATCACTGGACCAAAAATGTTTTCGAGAAGCGGTATTCAATGCAAGGCAGTTCTCAATTTAGTTAGACACTGACAATAAAGCCAAGTTATACTGCATCAAATTTTCGTAGTGTTTCGTTTTTTTAAAGTAGTATCATTTTCCTGCCGCCTAACTCGATGTGTAAGTTGAACCACAATGATTCTTAATCACACTAAATTAGCAGTTACTCGTTACTGGCTCAGGGAACGTTGGTGAATAATTAGCAATATTAATATAGGTGAATATTAACAAAAGTTCACTTCGCTCTCGTCAAATTTAAAGAGATGAAATAAGACGCTACGTTTAAATTAGTTTCTTTTCTTTTTCAGAACGGTATTACATTGTAAGCACGTGGCATCATTAAAGGAAACAAACTGAGATATTTTATCACAAGGATCGCCAGCCACGGAGCCAGAGAGTAAAAAGGCAACCTGGCTTTACATGAAATGGCTGAACGTAATGATCATACCCTGAGAAATACTAACGGTGCCGACACACAAGGCAAAAACAAGCTCAAGGAGAAAAGCAATAATCTACCAAGCGCAACACGACAAAGGGGAAGCATAGCTTTGCTAGTGTTTCTCTATGTTCTCCAAGGAATTCCTCTGGGGCTAGCTGGCGCTATGCCAATGTTACTACAAACGAGAAAGGTTTCTTACAAGGACCAAGCCACGTTTAGTCTTGTGTTTTGGCCGTTTAGTATGAAGTTGTTGTGGGCTCCTATTGTAGACACTGCTTATTTCTCGCGATTTGGCCGCAGGAAGTCTTGGCTTGTCCCGGTTCAGTACTTGATAGGAATTTTTCTTCTTATCCTTTCGGTAGTAAGTTTTTCTTTTTTCAGTGTAAAGCTGCGTTTATCAAATTCGGACGGAGGACTAGAGAAACAAACGCAGGGAGGGAGGCAAATTTGGAAAACAACTACTTCCGTATTGCTCAAGGGAGGGGCGAGACAGGGGAGAAGGGGTGGGAGCGTGGGAATTAAAAAGGGGGAGTGGGGGAGAGTCGCCGGTTATTTGTGTCCAAAAGCCTTTCCCGTTTTCGTCTGCAACACAAGCTATGAGACCTCTTAAGCTTGGGCGGTTTGTTTTCCCATTCC
>JAHPZR010053874.1:0-20210 GCA_019787425.1 Platygyra sinensis | reverse complement strand
CGCTTTTCTCGCCCCTCGCTTCCGATAAAATCTTCCACATTCTATTTCCTCGTCAATAGCACTCAATTTTTGTAAACTTCGTATTGAGGCTGAGTAATCTGGTTGCCGTGATATAGACAAGATGTCTTGCTTTTTGTAATGATAATTTGATAGTTTTCGTAACGATAATCGGGGCACATGTTTTTAAATGTATTTTCGCAATGATAATCAGGGCACTTAATTGTTCTTTCCATTTAAATGTCAATTTAAAAATGACACATGTAATTACTAAGCCAAGCCCAAGATAAATTCAAAAATATAATTCAATTGGCCGTTTTGACCTCCTGTCTTCTCGGAGTATCCGTTTTGCGTAGGTTCGGCTTAGATAGCTTCCACTTTTAAAATGATTATCACCGACCAGACAGGAAGTTCTCTTTTTTTGTGAGCCAAACAAAAACACGCCTGAGGTTCCCGCTGACACAAACGAATACAGAAAGATCGCTGCGCATATATGTATGTGCCATGGTAAGTTTCTGTTGCAAAATCAGCTATCAAAGTTTAATATTATATATACATATTCTTGTTACGCAGCTGGAAATATGCTTTTTGCAATTTATAAAACTATTATATGGCTAGCTCCGCGAGCGGGCAAGATGACCCAAATCGCGCGCTGTGATTGGCTACCCGAGCGGGCAAGATAGAACCATCTTGCCCGTTCGGGACTACCCGCTGTATCCCGCAAGAAAAATTTCCCCGAAAGCCATATAATAAATCCCTTATTGGCCAAGTTTGTTCGGTCAAGATGGCTGGATATTGGCCTCGTTCTTTTTTGCGAGTTTATGGTTTGTCTCGGTCCATAAACGCGCAAAAAAAGAACGCGGCCAATATCCAGCGATCTTGACCTCACACTTGGTCAATAAGCTATATACATGTATATATTGCCTTATTGACTAGCTATCGTAATCGGCTAAAGCCAAAACAGAGAAAAATATAAAAGTAAAAGTAAACAAACAACTTGTGGTTCACCGAAATATATTTGTAAAATTAGATGTGTACGATGTATCAACGGAACTGGATACAACACAAAGATATTACGCGAGATAATTATATATCTGTTCATTTTTTAACTTCCTTAAGCAACTTTACTGCGGTCGTATTCTCAATCTGTCCTTGGTCCGTATTCTTCTTATTAGTAATAGAGAGTTTAAGCAAATGAAGACAGCGACCCTGAAGAAAACGCCTTGTAAAAAGTGAATTTATATTTTATCTTCTAATTTAGCAATAGGCCCTTTGCAGCCAAGCCATCACGTGACCTACTTTTCGTAAAATTATGGGCTGCAACTTTAAGAATGCCAGAAATGGAAAAAGCATGTCAGAAACATCAAAATGGCCAAGTTTGAAGCCCCTGGCATTAAAGAATGAGATTTTATGACAGTTTGAATTTTAAAAAAATTAAGAAGATTTGTATGGAAAAAGTTGCTGGAGAGCAAGGCCTTGCTCTCCAGCAACTATTTCCATAGATGTACTCTAAATTTTCCAAAAATTCACACTGACGTACTAACTTACTCTTTAATGCTAGGGACCTCAAACTTTGCCATTTTGGTATTTGCCATATGCTCTTTCCATTTCTGGCATTCTTTAAGTTATAGTCCATAATATAAAAGATTTTTAGGAAAATTTCGATCACGCGACCCCAGCTGCAAAGGGCCCATTGTCTAGATCTGTTCAGTATGTATCAGAGCTTGATCAAGCTAAATATGCAATACCAGCGTTCAATTAAAAATGAAAGTACCAAAAATTTAACCATTTCACGATGTTGTTGTTGTTGTTGTTGTTGTTGAGGGGACGGCAAATAAATACCTCTTACTAACCGAGCTCGAGGTCCGGACCGTAAGTTACGGACCGATTTTTTTCCCCTTCGATTTATGGCCCAAGCGCGAAGCGCGCGGGCCATAAATCGTAGGGGGAAAAACGAGGGTCCGTAACTTACAGCACGGGCCGAGAAGACGAGGTTAGTAAGATATTTGTTACATCTCTGTAGTGTGTCTGACGGGTTCGAGGACGATTTCTATTCATGAAGAACAGCTTCAAGTTTATGAAGCAAGTCGAAAGCAAACCAAGTCAATTTGAAATCATTTTAAGTCGTTTAAGTACGCTTTAGTGCACAATTGACCAATCACAGCACGTGTACTTACTTAGAGATATAATAAATGCACTTATTAAAAACTGGATCATTGGATAATGCAATTCGAGAGTTTCCATTGGCTAAGCCATCATGGTATATGAGCCATTATACCATGATCTACAAAATGGCGAGAGTATACGTGATTTTTTGGGCCTTTTTGTTTTTATTGTAGTCTAGTTTTCTATCTTTTTGGGGCGTTTTAATAAAACAATTATTCCACTCGCGCTTGTTGGATATGAGATGATTATAGCCAACTCCGCGCTACGCGCCTCGTTGGCTATCTACCATCTCATATCCAACGCGCGCTCGTGGAATAATTGTTAATTATGTCCAGGATTGAACGCAAGTATTGTTTAATTAGTACTTCATATTTGGCAGGGTTATTTGACATTTTCATATTACTTCATATTTGACAGAATTGTATGTGTTTTGGTGACTTTTTACCAATGAGGACACTCTGTGATGCTTAGCATAAGAAATTTGATTCTCATTAGCGTTCAATCCTGGACATATCTGAATAAATGTAAAAAGACTTGTAACGGACGTGCACAGGCATTGTTCTACTTATTAAACCTTTTGTTTAGTGACGTTCTCATTCCCGTTGCCGTCGTTTTATGCTTAAATTAAACTGTCTAATGATATCTCGTAACACAACCCTCACTCTAAAAAAAACAAATGAACCTGAATCTAGAAACAGCTGGTACTTACAAAATTGGCGGTAGCAAGTTCCGATAAACGTTTTAACCATCAGCAGGGCCCTGGATACATAATGAACTTGCGATTTTGAACACGCAGCCACGGGAAGTGCTATTATTCATCAGGATGGAGCTATCTTGTCCCCTCGGTACTACCCGCTGTGTCCCACAAAAAAACCTTTCTCCGAACGCCATGTAATGAATCTTTTATTGACCAAGTTTGTTCGGAGTCAAGATGGATGGATATTGGCCTCCTTCATTTTTGCGTGTTTATGGACCTCGACGCCGTCTCGATGCATAAACACGCAAAAAGAAACTTGGCCAATCTTGACCGAACAATAACCCATGCAATTATTAACACTAGTCGATTAAATGAATTGGTTTAAAATACCATTGTTAAATCCAGGAGATGAAAGCAAGATTTATTCTCTTACCCTGTCCTTTGGAACCCATACTAAGCCCCATATATACAAAAGGAATGAATTGTTGAATTTAATAACAGTAAATGGAAATACGTATTAATTTCACTGCAGATTGGAAGAATAAGACGCAATGAAATGCTTTCAACCCATATCTCTCTTATTCTGCGCTTTCTGGTGCCATCTGATCCATTATGATGTTGAGGCAGGTAAGAACGAAGAGTATAGCTATCAGACAACCCATGTAGCAATACAACAATCTTTACCCTTCTAAAATCGAGAGGTGAACGAAAATCGACAAAAAGAGTTCGACCGCTTCAAAAGTTACATGTTCACTTGCCCAGCAACACAGCACAACTCAATTCCAACGCTAAGCTTTCCCTGTCCCAAGCTGATTGCTTGTGTTTTTGTCCGCTCATTGTGGGATGACTCCAGCCGACCCGTCGCGAGCGGGTCGTACTAAAAAATCCAGACTCCACAAACATGATGTCTCTGGCACCCAAAAACTATCTTAGGGACGTTCGCGCCCAAAAACTTCCCACGTTCAAATTTTTTTAAAACTTTGACTGCAGGTAAAAAGTGATAAGATTAGATTAAAAACGTAAAAAAAGTCGGGGGTCACCGAACTCGTTTCGAAGATAAGGCGCAGCTCAGACCATAGCATTTCTAGGATTTCCATTAATTCGAGGCGATTTTGGCCGGATTCATTACTATCGGCATATATTTAAGTTGAAGAATCATATCTAAGTTATGTGTGTTTAAAACAGCTTATAGGCCTATTTGATAGATCTTTGCTACATATGTCATTAAATCAGCTAGAATTAGCCTTAAAAATTACAACTGCTAATTTACACACACCTGTATTCACGTTCCAATTCGACCCTATTTGAATAGTATATGAGAAATAATTAAAATTTCCCACGTACAGATTTTTTTAGCTTTTTAGTATAATGGAAAGAATCAGAAAAGGAAGTGATCTGCCGAAAAAAAGTTGGGGTCACCGAGCATCCAACAAAAATAATCGCACACAAAGTTAACGCAAAGGTTATCAGCTCTATATTTTGTTGAGTTTTCGACTCGGTGCGCGCGCTTGAAAATGACGTGGCATGCGCGTGACCAATGAATAGCGTGCGCACTAGAGATGCGCAGTAGCAATGGGCGGGAACGTCTTAAGGTAGCTCAATAGGGTTTTAAGAGCGCGCGCGCCGATGATGCGAGCTTTAGTAAAGTGCGCGCGCTAGCTGACGCAAGCTCATGCAAAGCAGCAAACAAGTCAACAATATAGCTCAAATTACAGCCCAGAAGTAGAAACAGAGAAACCATTTAAAAGAAAACGTAAAGAAAACGATTTGGACGGAAAGGTCTTGTGTGTATTTTGATGAGACCGCCATTGTCGAGTCGCTCATCGACAGAACCGCGTGGTTCGAAAATTCGCGCATGCTCACATAGTGATCTTGGCGAGTTCCTATTCTGATGACGTTATTGCCATTGAGGTGAAAAAATAGAAAAATCCTTATCAGATTTCTCGAATTTCCTTCGGTGAAATTCCTTAAGATTTGGCAGAGAAGTTATTCCTTATTAGCTTTCCTTGCTTTCAATTTATCAGAAAAATTTGTAAGCAAGGTTTTCGCTCAGCCAAAAAAACGCAAAAATGCTAAAAACGAAAAAACTACCTTGACAACCCCTACTTTTTTCGATTTTAAAAGTTTCTTCTTGCCAGACTCTACCTGGTTTGAGCATATCAGAAAATTTTACCGAAGGAAATTGAAGAAAATTGAAATCAAAGCCAAACAGAGGTTAAAAAATGGCGATGTTTGAGTAGTTTTAATTTGAGACTAAAAGCATTGATATCAGAGGTGACTTTTGAACAGCAAAGTTTGGCCCTTGTTTGTTATGTTTCCGTAGCTTTGATTAGGGAAATAGCAAAAAGAACGAGAATATTAACTTTCGATTGAGGCCACTGGCGCGCGCTTCGTAATCTTGCATAACCCTATTGAGCCACCTTAATATTGCTTTCTAAATTTGCTTCTCGTTATTTCTAATATGTATGCGCCACATGTAGGGAAAATTTCCACTGCAAAACAAGATTGTTATGACTTTGGCCCAAATTCCTTACTTAAGTGTCAAATTGTCAGAGAAAACCGGGCAGAACCAAAAGATCGAGGTCGGCCGTTTACCTTCCGGCACCTTTTCACAGTATAAAAGCTATCTAAAATGATTAACAACCATGTAATTTGTCAAGGTAGGCGTTCGTTTTTCTTCGAGATATCGCCACGTCATGATTTTGGTCTCCCAAGCGGTCTAAAATAGCCGAAATTTCGGGCAACTTTAGGTAAGCCTGAAAGATATTTCCCCACAAATTACATTTTCGTGCCAAAATATTTGTCCTAGTATTAGTTCACTGAGAGATATTTGAGGTCTTTCGCTTTAATTCTGCGTATTTGTAAATATAGTCTTTTGCACTGTTATATCAAAATCCAGCTTAGTTCAGTAAAATTGGTATCTACAAGCAAATCGGAGTAATTGGTCTGGCAAAGTCCAAAGAATTCCTTATTCAGAATATTTCCCGCGAAGAATATTACCTTTATCCGACTTTTTGCCATTGCTATCTATGATTTGCTTATAGATCTGCAAAAGATAGTTAGTTGGAATGCACAATAAGATATTTAAGATGTTAACATTTCAAACTCGCCAGGTCCTTACAATTATTTAGGCTAAATTTTTCCGCGAAAATCCTATTTTTAACGTCAGCCTGCATGGAAAAACAAAGTAAATCCTCAGTTCGCTAGTCTTTTTTTGGTGAAGTTCAAGCGGACAAGTTCGTTGGTGATGCTACAAACGGTGCAAGACGGACAGGTGTTACATTATTACGGATTTTTTTTGACAGATCCATATTGTTTTTCTTTTTCCTACAGCTGTGGGGTTTTATCTAAGCACGAATGAATCGATTACTGCACCGGGAGTGCCTGATGACCCTCACAAAGGTAACGTGTGGTACGGTTTTTATTCACGAATCTTGCAGTAGTAATGAAAATATGAAATATCATAGATTTGAGCTACAAACTTTGGTAAGTAAAGTCTATTCCAAAAGTTGAAAATTGTAAGTGTTCCACCGTAGAAGGCTTTCCCAGCGATGCAACAATTTCTTTTGGGTCATAGTGTTTCGAATTCCCTCCAGCATGGCAACGCTAGCGGCTAAAAACAAGTCAGAACAAAAGTTCGTATTTACTGAACTCGACATCTTGCCTCCCTGTGGGATCAAGTAACGTTTTTGTGTGGCACACCAGTGATATCCCACACAATACTGTTATTGGCTTGTGCAAATGGCTTGCAAAGATTCCATTGCATTCTGGATCCACGTATCCCAAACATGTGCCCCTTGGGTACTTATTTAACATTTAACCAATTCATCCACGGAATTTCTGTTGCCATCATGATGAGTTTGCCTATTACATAACTCATTATTCTCCAGAATAGAAACACACACAAACCATATTCTCTCACTTTGCCTTGATAATCACGCGTACATGAATCATGGAGTAATCTTTAGATGGATGGAAGAACAATTCTATAGAGTTGAGAGTATCACGTGGTTTGTAATGGCAAGACAAACCACCCTAGATAGAAAGGTTTATACTTAAGACCACACACTAATATAGTTTACCCATGCGGACCTAGGGCCCGTTTCTCCCTTAAAGGTTCGGGCCCTCAAAGCCATATTTAGATAATCTGTATCCAAAAACCGAGAGGTTTATTCGCCTGAAACTCCTTGTATGATGTGATCGACTGTTTTAAAAGATCAGTGTGAATAAAACAACTCTGTAATCATTATCCGGGGTACAATTTGAGGTTTGAGATTTTGTTATTGCTTACCGGGTACGAAACCCTTTAAGGATCTTCGAGAAACGGGTCCCTGAACACTTTCTGCAGTGTCGTTTTACGTTTGACATAAGTGTCACCAATCTTCGATTGATTAATTTATTGGTAATTTTGCAGTTCCAAACCAGTGCAGCGACGGAGCAGACATAGCATTTATGGTAGACAATGGAGACTTAAGTGTCTATAAATACCACCTTGAGAAAGAGTTCGTCAAGAATACCATGACAAAACTGGCAACAAAGTCGTCCAAGCTTAACGCTGCGATTGTAATTTACTATCAAGAGGCAACAGCACAACTGAACTTGACACAAAATTTTGACTTGAACCACTTTCTTCATGTAATGGAAAATTTAGACAATCCAGATCCTTGCTTTCTCGCCCTAACAAGAATCGATCGAGCCTTGCAATTTACTTCAGACAATGTCTTTGGGACCAATGGAGGCTCTCGCCTCAATACACCAAAGATTGCCGTTCTTCTCACGCATAGTGCCTCGTCTTTTGGACTAAAACTGTTCCCTCTGAGAAATGCTTCTGAATCGCTCAAACAGAAAGGAATTCGCCTTCTTGTCGTTGGAATTGGGCTCGATGTTGAGGCATGTAAGCAGGAGCTACAGGATATTACAGAGACCAGCGATGACTTGATCATGGTAAAAGCTTTTTCTTCACTCTTCGTGTTTGAGAACGAGTTGGTGGACAAAATTTGCTCAGCAATAGGTAGGTTAAAATACTAGTCTCGTCAGTAAATCTATCGCTTTTAAATTTCGTGAAAAGCAAGTAGTTCGTAAATTATTTGTAAATCTGTCAAAATTCAGACCGTTCAGTCAGCTTTCCTGGATAAATAGTTCAATAATATTATATAGGGTTGGGAGTATAAGTTTGGGGTAAACAATTCCGCGCCCTTTGCATTTACAGTTAAATGCAAGAAGCAAACAGAGAAACAACAAATGAAAGGTCCTTCAATTATTTGCTGCATTAAATTATTACCTGTTATTTCCTTCAAGTTTGTCTTTGTTGGTTGGTTGGCTGCTTGATTGGTTTGATTGTTTTTTTTGTTTTTTTTGTGTGTTTTTTTTTGACGAGGTGATGCTCCGGGGGAGAAACTCCCTATAATGGCCTATACAGGGAAGCTCCGCCCAAAAGGGATACCTTTTTCAGGCTACAGGTATATATAAGGGTTATGGATTTCACAAGCTGAGGTATATAGAAGGGTAAAGAAATCGGTCATTTAGGTATTTAAAAGGGCCTTTAATCATAATATTTCGAATAGGCGCCCCTTACGACTATATCAGTTTATTTATTAAGCACTACATGAAAATGAGAACAAGGCTTCCTAAAGTAGGTCTGTGAAATGGGTACCTTTGTTCAATAACAGGTTTATAAAAGAGGTATCTGTTCTGCCTAAATGGTATATAAAAGGGTTAGGGGTTGAACCTCAGGGCGGAACCTCCCCCCTCCCCGTTGGGGGTGATGCATGCATTGTCTTTTCTAGTTCCAATACAATTGTACCCGGGATGATCATTTACTGACTTCAATTCCTTCATCAGCTCGTTCAATGTGCTTCATAATCCTTCTCTTTTGTTCGCAGACAATCCATCGATTACGTTCGACGAGAATCCTGTTTCTCTTTTCGTGGATGGGAGCCACATTCTTAATTGCTATGTACGGGGTATACCCAGTTCAGCCGTAAAATGGAAGAGGAATGGTCGAGACCTATCCCATGGTGACTTAAATGGAACAGTCTCCATATCTGAGATGGGAAATGCCATACTCACAACAATAAAACTTCACTTCTCCAAAGTCGGACGCGAACATGACGGGCACTACACCTGCGAAGCCCAAAACAAGTATAATACAAGGAGACGAGATGTTACAATTCTGGTTTCTTGTAAGGATCTGTAAGCCGTTTAAATTTATTACAGACGTTGGACATGATGCCCGGTTTGACACGAGCTACAAAAACACCGGCAATAAATAATCGTAATACCAATAAAATCATTGGGAATTTTTTTTTCTTTTACTTAGCTCTTATTAACCGAGCAGGAGGTCTGTATGGGAGAATCTTGACCGATGTCGTAAGTACAGACCGAACGCAGTGAGGTCTGTACACGCGACCGAGGTCAAGATTCTCCCATACAGACCGACTTAGCTCGGTTAATAAGATGTTTATTATATGGCAAAAACAAGAACAATTTAATTCGCTTCATGTAATTAGTTTGTACTAACTGACATTTTACTTGCGAACGGCGATGAGCCGAATTTAATTCTTCGAAAGATTGCTCGTCCTCTTTACTTTTTTTTCTCATCAGCTCTTCGGCACTTACAGTTATATATATTTTGAGATGAAAAGAGTCAATGATTTTACATTTTAGCTTGCAACTTTTTCACTTCAAAACATTACCGGTCTAGCTGCCGGTCTAGATGGGAAAATCTAGACCGCCGTCAATATCCATTTCAGCCAATCAAATTCGTGAATTTGGTAGTTCCCAGTCCTTGTGAGACAGAGCCATATAATAAAAGCACTTAATAACTGGGCTAGTCATGGGGTGTTCTACAATTCAAATTTCATTGTCAACTCACCATGGGGCTTTTCAGTTTTGTTATACCTCCCAACTCAAAACTCGCGGCTGGCTCATAAATTTGCCTCGGTTTCAAGGAGCAAGGCCTGAGTTCATGCTGTTGTTTCCTTAGAGAGTTAGTGAGTTCTATTCAAGTTGCCCTAGGGAGTTTATTAGTTTTGACCCACGGCACGTGACACATTTTCCTTCATTCGGAAAATGTATTTGAGTTTGGAGGTGTAACAGATATAGACCCTATTCATAAATGGCTGCCAATTAAAGTTATTTTGTACTAAAATAAACTTAATTAACCTCGGTTCTGAATTGACGATTCAAAAATATTTTTACTCTCAAACGAAATTAGTTGGGCTAATTCAAATGCGTACAAAATAACTGAAAAATCAATATTTCATATAACCTCCTAAGGCCGGTGGTAGCATTCAAAGGGTTTGTTCTACCCATATACATCCGAAATGTTCTACCAAGAACCCTTTCTAGTAAAATAGACCATTTTAGCGATAAGGCGGCCACATTTCGCAGTTTCGAATAGCTATTAGAGGATGCTTAGGAGGCAAATGCATACTAATTTCTCCCCATGCATGAGCATCTCACACCCGGATCTCACATTAGCTATTTGATACAACGGATTCCAAATGGCCACTGTTACGGTAAAAAAAGGTCTATTGTATACCTAACACTTGAAATATTAGCAAAAGGTCGGTCTGATACTCACTGCAAGATAAAGGAGGCTCTACTAATTCAAGAACTCAAACCTACCCTAAACGATAATGTCAGCAGCGAAAATCTTTATTTGTATTAATTTGCATCTTTTATATGCAAATTTTTTGTTACTGTTATTTAGTTAATTAGTTACTTGTCTTAAATTGAAATTTAGTTGTTACTTGCATTCTAAACGGTCACTTCTGAAGATGTATGTCGAAATATACGAAACGTCAAGTTAAATAATTTTGTTTTCCAACATGCGTTTTATTGTCATGTTTGTCACTGTAGGTAGTGTGCTATTTCTTATTAAGCTACGATGGCTAAAGAAAAAGAATTTTTACATAACTAACATGGCTCCTATCACAAATGGACATTTCAGGTTCACCGTCACTACCCATAGTAACTGCCGTTGGAAAGATGGGTATTGATGACATTAGAGTCTTATGGTGCAAGATCAGCAACCTTGATTACCAACAGAAGGACTCCTACAACTGGAAGTGGCAGTTTAATGGAAGCGATATTCAGGAAAATAGCAAATACAACATGTCTTATGACGATATGTCTCCTAATGTTTGCCTGCAATCAGTCGTATTTATGTCTCTCACCATTAGTAACTTTTCTACACACGACTTCGGGCAATACAAGTGTATGATAACGGCGTCCAACACCACAGTGGGAGAAGATGACACAAATTTATTGGACGCAGGTAAGACGAAGTGACAAATATTTGAGTGTTCCTAATTTTGGTGGGAAGTTAAATGTTGCTTGAATACCCAAAAAAATGCCATTGGCACATTTCACGAGACTAGAGCAGTAAAAATGTTGGGATTTGGCAGGACAAATCATGTTGAAAGCGGATCTCTAGAAATCTTGGTAAACTTTATCAATCGCTTTTCGACACTGAGAAACGGGTCAAAATAAAGGTAATGCTGGTGAAAATAAGGTAAAAATTGCGATAAGTCTCTTAAACGTCGCGAAACAGATACGACATCTTGCTGTGCTAGACTTTTTTTCACGTGCGATTTAAGTTTCAACAACTTTGCGGCGATGCTTTAATGGTTTCTAGCCTATTTGTTATATGCAGCCTATATAGTGGAATCGGTTTACATTATCACCTAAGGGCCATGAAAAATTGGCCTTGTTAACGAGATGGCCTTATCGAGTTTGTGGCAAAAATGGCTAGTTTACACGATAGGACTTAACCCCGAGACTTGTTGCAGGGACAAGTCACAGGGACTAGTCCCCTAGTGTGTGCCGACCTTTACTGTGCACCCTACATGCAGTTTCATCAATTGTACGCAAACGAATATTTGATTCAACGGATGTAACTAATCACAAATGACTAATGATACCCATCATACCTCAGATCCTTTTAAGCCATCGCCTCCAGAAATTGTGATTGCGAAGCCCAAAGATTGTGGAAGAACCATATATGTTGAGTGGAAATCCCCATACAATGAGCATGAACTACAATTACATACGGCGAACGGAAGAACGGAGCGAGTCGTCTTTCACAAAAGCTTTCCCCCACACAAGCATTATTTTGATGGACTTAAGAGTAATACGATTTATGAGGTGACAATCAGGGTAAAGAATGCCGAAGGTTTTGGTTCGTGGGCAAAGATACAGATGAAGACAGTAGCAGGTATAGCAATGTTTATTGACTCATGACTATACAGTTCAGTCTTAATTGTCTTAACTGTTCTTCTTGGATAAGCTAAACGTCTTTAGTTTGATAATTGTATTTCTTGGTTTGTTTGTTTTATTGTTGTTGTTGTTTTTTTCTTAGTTTGTTTTGTTATTCCACTACTTTAACTAACGATACTTGAGCCTGGCTTTTGTAAGTGAATACATGAAATATCAAATATTTGAACTGCGAAAAAAGACGACATAAAGACATGATTGACCGTCGCATGCAGTTGCACACACGAGTCCAGCAGTTGTGAAATTAAAGCATGAAGTAAATTCAGGCCTGAACGGGATTCAAACCCATAACTCTGCGATACCGCGGATACAGTACTCCTTAGTCAACTGGGAACTGGTCACATCGTGAGTTCGTAATATACCCGTAGATGGTTAATAATAGAAGTGAATATATAAAATATCATGTCTTTCAACTGCGGAGAAAGTTATCAAGATTTCAAACTTTTTATAGCAACTAATCTCAAAACGTTTTGATATGATAACTGAACGCTATATGTTACCACGGTAAAGAAAACTGAGAAGAATGCAGCATCCCACTCTCCACTTATATGCCTGAAAACACATGGTCTCAATACGGCTAATTCGGTCGCCTAATTTTAAGGAGAAGATTACAAAGAGCTGTAAAATTCTAATATACTGTAACTTGTAGCAGTTGTTCTGTTAGCTAGAGGAAAAGAAGACTTTTCTTTATCTCGGTTCGAAACATAAAAATCTTGTATCTTGACACAAACAAAAGCATTGCTAGACAGACACGTGCATTAGGTTCGCAACATTTTTAATTTTTATTGCTTTACAGAAAGACCCGACAGGTTTCCTGTAAACGCCTCGTCGTTTGGCTGTAGTTTCAAACTCTCTTGGGAGCCTCCTCCAAGAAACGGCTGCCCGGTAACGCGATATACAATCCACTACAGGGAATCTACCCTTTCAGGCAAAGTGGACACAGCGTGGCAAACCAAGAACATGGAGGCATACCATCCTCACCAACAATTGTATCAGTTATGGTTAGAATGTGGCCAGGCGTATGATATCATTGTACTGGGATGGAATGAGCGTGGACACAGTGATATCGACCACGATTCCATGGTGACAGTGACTACAGAAATCGGTAAACACCTGTTAAGTTTAGAAAAGGATAACACCTTATCAACATTATTAACGCCTCAGTGGAACATAAGTCGTCCACAGGATCTCGTCTGGACGGAAATCAAGTCTGACGAGATTTCCGTCCTAATGTGAATCTGGTTCTAAAACCTTGTCGACACTGATCTTCATGAATTCACTTTAGGACGTATTAGAGGCCATTGTGGTGCAATTTTGTTTCACCAAAATGCTTTCCTTTCGTCCTAGTCACAGTTCTAGCGGGGGAATTTTCTTAGGAACTTCTAACAGAAAATCTTCCAAGTGCGAATTCGTGGGA
This sequence comes from Platygyra sinensis, assembly GCA_019787425.1. NCBI lineage: Eukaryota > Metazoa > Cnidaria > Anthozoa > Scleractinia > Merulinidae > Platygyra > Platygyra sinensis. The sequence goes on along the minus strand of JAHPZR010053874.1, from coordinate 6,654 downwards.
TAACAAAGGGTTTCTCGTTCAGTCGGAATCAAAACTGTCGCTCACTTAGGGCCCGTTCACATGGAAGTGGGGGACCCCACGTAGGTGAGGTCCCCCGCCTTGGTGGGGTTACCAATCTCTCCATACAATCTCTCTTTTTTTCTTGATTGCTTTCACATGAGAGGTGGGGTACCTCACCAAGGCGAGTTGCCCGGTCAGCCGTGCCGGGTAACCCGCTTAGGTGGGGTAAGATTTCTCCATGTGAATGCTAAAGGTGGGGTGGGGTGGGGTTTAGTTGGGCATTTAGCCATTATAAAACCAATTGAAAGGCTAACCGGACGGCTAAAAATGTTAAATTCAATGCCCAATATTTCGGACTAACCTTCCTCAGGGGCTACACTAAATGGAAAGGATTTTGAGCAGGGAGTGTCGGCGATGTACACAAAGATACGCCGATGTTTAGTTTAGCGATTGATTTCTTCGATGAATTTGGTCTTGAAAGGCTCACTGAGCCCGAAAAGCCCTTGAATGAAATAAGCAGTGACTGTAAACAACAGCTTGACAAAGAACGAGCTCTTATTAAAGAAAGGTTATCACCGAATTAGAAATAATCTGGAAGTATTTGGAAACCTCGCCCCGGCGCCCCGGGGTTATAAATATTGCATGTGAAGGCTAGCTTTCTTTTACCACAGGTAGGTAGGGTACCTCATCTACCTGGGGTCCCCCACCTCCATGTGAACAGGCCCTTAGACGGATAAGTCACTAGACGGGTAAGTTTGGGCCCGTCCTGACCTGTTTTCGCACTAAGACAGGAAGCCCTTCTGGAAAGTAAGGGTTTCTCGATTCCAGTGAGAATTCTTCCATTTTTAAACTTACAATTGACTTTGTATTTGAATCACTGTTGTAAAACCAGGAGTTCCGTTTACTCCGTTGCTAAAGGACGTTATCGATAACAAGTGTGGCGAGTACCACGTCAGTTGGGAGAAGCCCATCTACGATTCAGGAGGAGGACCAATAACTTCTTACCGAGCACAAGTGCAAATGCAATCAGAAGACAGCTGGCGAGACTGCACAACGTCTTTAGAGAAAAGGAGCTGTGTGTTCAGAGGCTTGGTAAAGGAATCGAAATACCATGTACGCGTCCTCGCAATCAACAGGAAGGGACTGAGCGATTGGTACAATGGGTCTTTTGACGCAAACTACGCAGGTGAAGTATCCTCTTGCAAAAAAGGTGTTTATATGAAAATAAAGCAAAAAATATATAATCTTGTCAAGTGTTGAACAAAATTAAAACGATGTGACGATCATCGCGGGTCTTTCATTTAGCCCTACTGGGGTGGCAGAGGAGATTCAGATAGGATTTATATCCGTTGTTCAATACCCCTGAAATTACTGAAAAGAATGACAAATTGCGGTCTGAAAAGAATTAATTAAGAGAAAATATGCTATCTCTAAATTCGAAGATCCGAGAAAAGCGAAGACTTGTTTTAACCAAAATTTTGTTGAAACTTGCAACTTTAACTTGAGTTAGAATTGAGTTGATTTTATCACGATTTCCGTTTGATAATTTGCCATAAATGAACTGTTATTTGGTGGGAAAAGTTCTGTCGTTAAAGCTACCAAAATATGTTTTCAGGACCACCTGATCCTCCCAAGATAATGAACAAAGAGACGGAGTTAACTGGAAGGAATGCTACCGTTACGTGGAGAACTTCAGACAATAACTGTAAAATAATTATGTACACTGTACACCACCGAATAATCGGACCAGCGTTTAAAGAGGAAAACTGGTCATCAGTTACAACCAACGATACAAAATACACGTTACAGCTGCAGTATAGTAAGGAATACCAAATAATTGTGTCTGCTTGGAACAAATTAGGAGGCAGTAACAGCACGGAATGGCATTTAAGAACAGCGCAAGGTAAGAATGTAATGACGCTAAGGTAAGAACCAGACACTGGGGACCTCTTTTGTCAGTTTGTTCATATATAATTAATAAATAGCTATGAGGAAGATGAGAAAATTGTTGCACTTCGTTACTGTGGGAAGTCCTTTATTGATTTCAAAATAATACACAGAAAAAAAAAACAAGAAAATCGGTTTCCTTCACCTAAATGGGATACGAAATCAAGTATAGTAATCTTGGTATGGAGCTAGCACCACTGCGCTTTTGGCAAAAGTTATCTAGTTTCATTTCTTTTTGTTTTGTTCACTGTCAATCCTTACCCCCGTTTTCGTTGATAAGCGACTTTGGAAAACAACACAGCCGCGGAAACGTTTCCAAAATTTCCGTCAATCATACATGTTATCGACAGATCTGATCGAAATCCACCAATCACAGCCCGCTAGCATAACGAAAAGAAGGTCTGAATGTCACTCTAGTGGCTGTGATTGGTGGATTTTGATCCGATCTGTCGATAACACGCAAGACTGACGGAAATTTTGTAAACGTTTTCGCGGGTGTTTTGTTTTCCAAAGTCGCGTATCAACGAAAACGGTGGTAATAACTGGTAGGAAGTGACGAAAGAAAGAACCTCGTGTTAAAGGCATCGTGAAGACGAGGTGCCGGGCATTGCGCTGGTTAAAGATTATCAGTAAAGTTTGCTTGAATTCGATGCTCTCTTTGCTTGGATCGGATTGTTAATACAAAGTGTTTGTGGTTTGGTTTGCGAATTCCAGATGAGTTTATGTGAATTTCAGGCTCGTTGAAAAAACTCTACCCTTTTTCGGAATGAAAGGGTTTCTTCTTGCTGTAGAAAAGGACAGTGAGTTTCTTATCTACCAAACAACTAACCTTTTAGTAAGAAATATCTTTTGACTAACCTTTGGTTTTGCCCTTTCTGCCTGATAGATATTCCATACCCACCTAACATGCTTCAAACAATATCTGGGCCGTGCAACTCTATCAACATCACTTGGAGCCCATCAACTCGTGCAACACTTGGACGACCTGTTACAAGTTATCTCGTCCAGATAAAAATAAATGGTTCACAAGATCCATGGCATAATTGTTCTTCATCCGACACGTTGCTGTCGACGTCTTGTTTGTTTACGAGCCTGAATAAAGACACAGCCTACGAGGTCAGAGTGATGGCTAAGAACAGACTTGGGTATGGGCTACCATCACTTACCATTTTTAGAACGGAAAACACAGGTAACTATCAACAATGAAATGATATTTTAAAAAATGTTAACTATTCTAACCGTAAAGCTTACAAAAAGTAGAAACCAAACAATTTGCCTACGTTGTGCATATCTTTTGTCAATTCAGATCGCTAAAAGGCTTTCAAACCAAGAGTTCGGTTAAGCCAGAGCTCGATGCTTGTCTTAGATGACAAGCAATTCATTGAAATTAAACAAAACCGCAAGGCCAATAGACATGGTTGTTTACCAGTTATTAGAATCATGATGTTGCCGTCTGGACTGTATCGATGGAATGAAAATGGAAAGTGAAGGAGGAAAATAAAATAAAGGAAATACTAGCAAAAAAAAAACATCATTGTCCCTTGTTTATGTGATGAACTAACAACAATAAAAGATGTTACAATGGGGGCTCTATATTGTGCTTTAAAATAGTTGTGTTAAATACAGGTTCAAGCGGATTTTTGTTTTTAATTTTGATATGAATAAAATAAAATAAAATAAAATAATCGTTACAGATCGGTAGATTAACAGCATATTATTGAACAGTTGCAAGAGTAGCACCTCAAATTGACCAGAAAACATTTTGTACGCATTGCAGACCACCCAGATACTCCTGCTATAACCAATACTGAAACAGCAGTCCCAGGGTGTAATGTCACTATCAAGTGGAGTGAGCCCTCATCAAATGGCTGTCCAATATTGTTCTACACTGTCCACTACAGACAAAAGACGCCGAGATATGAAGACTTGCAATGGAGTATAATCAATGTCACCAACCCAGCTGTCAATCATCAAGCACTAGCTCTTAAGTGTACCACAACCTATGTATTTGAAGTGAAAGCCTGGAACGAGAAAGGAGGTAGTCACTCCCCTTTAAAGGCCTGGCCCATCACAACAGGGGGAGGTCACACAGTTGCACAGAGAGAATTCGGAGACACATCAGATGGAGGTATTATCATCATTTGTCCCTTCACTCCTCTGGAAGAATAGGGCCATTGACTAGTCTACTCCAATCTGCCCTGTCTCTCACAGCGACAACAGCTTCATTCCAAGTGGCAAAATCCGTCTTCTGCCTCTCTCTCTCTTTTTAGTTCTCCTCCATGTCTCCCTTGACCGACCACTACTCCTCTTACCCTCGGTTCTCCCGGTTAGGGCAATGCGAGGGTTCTGTTGGTGGTCCATACATGCCCTATCCAGCGCCACCTCCGTCTCCTAATCTGCTCACTGATGATGCAAGTCCTAGCTCTTCACCTCACCTCTTTGTCGATAACCCTCATCGCCCAATATATCCTTAACACCCTCCGTAGGTGCTTGTGGAGGAATGTGTCCAGCTTCACCTTATCCTTCTTGGTCATTCTCCAAGTCTCGCATCCGTAGAGTAGCACTGCTATGGCGTTGAACTTGAATATCCTGATCTTGGTGTTCTTGCTCAGTTTGCCACTTCTCCAGATCTTGCAAGTTTGTTAAATACTGCTGCAGCTTTTCCTAAGCGACTCGAGCCTGTTCCAGGCTCTCAGTCAGTGAGGACACTCCTCCTCAACACCCAATCAACAACCAAGAGAAACCTCGAACAAGTCTGTTCTTCCATCACCCTCCACCTTTGCACTAGTGCAGTTAGTGTACATGACTTTCACCTCTCTCACTATCTTCGGTGGTATTCCATAGCAACTCACGATCGTCCATAGAATGTCTCTGTTTACTCTGTCGAAGGCCTTCTCTTAGTCCGCAGAGCATAGGTAAAGGTTGGAGTTCCTACCTGCTCAATGATATTCCGGAGTACAAAGATCTGTTATGTTGTGCTCCTTTCCTTTCTAAAACCAGCTTGGTCTCAGTTTAATTTCTTAACTCAATATCTGTCCCAGCAACAATCCTCTTAATCAGAACTCTTCCCAACACTTTGGCTATTATGGACATCAGGGTGATACCTCTCCAGTTCCCACAACTTCATGTGTCAAATCCCTTTCTTGGGTAGTTTAATGATAAGCTGTCTGGTCCAGTCCTCAAGGACCCTTTCTTCCTCCACAATTGTGTTGAATAGCCCATGCAAGATATTCACTGTGATGTCAGTGTCAGCCTTCAGAAGGTTTGCCATAATGTTATTTATACCTAGCGCTTTACCGCTTTCCATGTCCACCAGTGCACTCTTAATCTTCTGCCTTGTTATCTCTCCTATAACAATGCTATCATTCACCACATTTGTCTCGTCCACCTTAGCGACAACCCCAGGAACTGCCCTATTTAGAACCTCCATGAAATGCACTTGCCATCTGGCTTTAATCTCGCCTTGTTTGGTCAAAAGCTTTCCTTCAATTTTGTCTTTACCGTTCCTACCTTCGTTGGTCCCTTTTTCATAACCCCCTTTTTGTTGCATAAACTCCTTTCATTTGGCCTTGTTGTACAGCGTCTTCAGCTTCCTGCGCGACACTGTTTATCCAGCCTCTCTTATTCCTCCTAAGACTCCTCTTAACCTCCTTTCTTTTTCTCTGTACTCATTTCTGCCTTCGTACTTCAAACTTTCCGATCTTGCACCTTCTTCTCAGTTTAGTTTCCTTTTCTCCTCGATCTTTCTCCAACTTTCCGTGCTGACCCAGCTCTTACGCTTCTTCTTATTTTTCGCTCTCGCTTGACGCAGAGCTCCGCCAGTTATCAGCCGTCGGCCGGAAACCACAAACCTAGCTTGGTCTTTCTCTGATAAGAGCCCGACGTACAACAACATTCCCAGATTTGCAATAGGGATTTATTAACTGCTACAAATGCAAAGTATAGCTGGAGCTTCATGACCAACGCAAGAAAAACCAATGTCTCTCACAAATTACTTTTCATCATTATTTTGTCCTTAGGGTCATCATGGGGTAATCTCACAACGTTTTTCATCGTCGCCTGTGTAGTTTTCCTTGGTCTTGTCCTTGGTATTGTAATAATGTACTGCAAGACAAAGTTGACGAAAAGCCATACCACTAAAAGGTGTGTTCAATAAGCCATTTCACAGTTTTGTGCTCAGTTGCCTAGCCTTTGAATGCAAGTGAGCTGGAGATGACCTTGCTTAAGCTTTCTACAAACCTCTTTGGTTTTTCATTTGAATACAAACTAGTTAGAACAAGTTAATTTACACAACAAAAGCAGTGAGGTCTATAAAAACAAGATCACCTCCGCCACCAATAGTCAAAGGCCATGTCACAACCATAAATATACTATTTTCGTGTGATTTTCATGATATTTCGAGAACAATCAACACGTCGTAAAATAGATATAAAATAGATTTCCAATAAGCTCCTTAGGGTACTTAAGAAATTTAAACAAGAACATATATGCAATTCTATAAGAGACCTCTTTAGCTTGGGCGGTTTGGTTTCCCATTTCAGATCATCTGATATTCCCTAGAGAATCATTCTTTTATCTATCTAAACATTATTCAGTCATATACACGGGACTATTTGAAACTAAAGCAAGACCTCTCAAGAGTATCATCACATGGCCTGAAATGGGGCAACAAACCGTCCACGCGAAAAAGGTCTATTGACTTCAAAC
>JAHPZR010053873.1:0-10574 GCA_019787425.1 Platygyra sinensis | reverse complement strand
TGTTAAAGTTAAACCAATTTGTTGTGACGGTCGAGAGAAGGTGGCAGATTGGTGCAGCGATGCACAACTAAATATGTTGGACCGTTTTCGGCCAAAGTATCCGTGATCTTTGCTTCCGTAACATGTTTCCTTTCGCAGAGTTCGCAGAGTTTTGCAGAGAAGAGTAGCGGCTGACAAACCTTTGGATTTTTAAAATTATGAATTACCGTTTTATGACGCAAATTTTGCACTTAAACTTTAAGGAAAAATGTTGAAAAGATGATGTGGTACGTTTATAGCACATCTGGGCCGAGTTGTTCAAAGCCCAATTGAAAGGCCACGGGCAAGAACGTCCCCTAGATTTTTTGGCCGTCAGAGATCTCCGTAAGCCCCGGCGACCGGTGGAAAATCGCCGGCTAGTCGTCCTGGGCGTGCCGGCTACTCAGATCCAAATTAAAAGTAAATAAGTACTTTGTTTGCATCCAATGGCAACTTTCCATTTGCGACGCCTGCTTTCCCTTGGGTTAAATACATTTGGAAATAAACAAAGTTTCCTTAAAGAGCCAAGTGTCCAAAAAATGTTTTGACTGAATAAACTTGAAAGTTCGTAGAGAATTTTCGCCATGCTTGAATCTGCTTGCAGACATCGATCGAACGTTCAGCAAACGAAACAGGCTCAGATTGCGAGGCAGCGGTTACCGACGAAAAGCACTCCATATAAGACAACACACTCTGTACTCCAACACGTGCAAAATGGCAGAAATTCCTCTGCCGGCTACTCCATTTTATTCTCTTCTACTCAAAAATTTGAGGGAGAACCCTGAAAGTGCCCAAAAGTAGCTGAATTTTGGCATGTGGGCTTCGTTTTACCTGAGAAACATTGCTCTGAAGTTTGTTTCGCAGGGTCTCTCTTCGTTGTCTAGAAATAACGTATGCAAAACTGACTCAGTTTTCCAAGCGGCATCTTTTGGAGATCTATTGTTAAACGAGAAACAAAAGAAACCTTTTGTTTGGCTAAAGGATGAAGTCACTATAACACAGAGATTCCTCACTGCTGCTGCGTTAGCTCAAGTGGATAAGCGCTGAACATAGCTGAGTTGAATTTATTTTGTCGTGACGCCGGCTCGATACAAGGTCGGTCAATTTTGTTTTTTCCTTCTGTTTCTCTAAGTACTTCTTTCAAAAACCAACAAATCTACTGTTATTGAATCGCCTTTTTACTCGTTTTGATCTGGAACTGATTTTTTTTTTAAGCTGGAATGAATTGTGACGTCGGCTTTTGGTGCGCAAAGCATCGATTACTTCGATAACACAAATTCATAGCTTACCTGTTAATTAAGTGGGAGTTTGCTCATTACTTCCACCGATATTCGAAGCTTATTCAAGGAATATTTGCGCCTGCCTGACAGGAGATTTGGCATAATTAAGCCTTTGACCCTCGTTAAGTCACCAGCATGCTTCAAAGAATCGAGGCGTGTTTTGTTCCGAGATCTTGGTTTAAGTCTGCCATTAACTTAGCCATTGAAGAACAAGTGAGCCAGGCGGTAGAGTCTAGAAACGCTTCTTCTTCCAAAACAAAGCATCCATCGTGGACTTATGGCTCATTTGCCAAACTTTGGCGTGTGTCAGTTTTGGAAATTAGAACTGCTTTCTAGACTCTTATTATTTTCTTGAAATCAGCCATCCACCAACGCCCGCTTCAAAAATTTCTGGGATATCCCATAATAATCTTTGATACTTAAAGCGCCGTGACCATAGTGCCCGTGACTTATATAGCTTGTCTTAGTGTGACTCAGACACGGTTGGGAACTGGCGAGGAAGGCCAGGCAGCACAGTCGTTGAATTTGACCTGTGTTCAGAAAACAGATTCAAAAGCCATTTTTACGGGCCAAACAGAATCCAAAGGTCAGTTAAATTGGCAAGCAAGTGTTCCGCGAGTGTGTCTCGTGGATTTCCAAGCAGATGATTACTTTGAATTGCGAAAGGATCGAGCCCACCGCGAACTGAAGCAAAAACCCAAAAAAGACAGAACGCCTGATCGCAGGTTAGCAAGAAGAAAACTTCAGCTGAAATGTAAGTTTTGCTTTGTATTTTAGCGTATCTTTGCTGATAAATTTTCTGTTTCATGCGCTTTTTTATCGGCATGAGCAGCGTGTTAGCTTAAGGTTTCCTCTTTCTGTGTTGTCAGAAATAATCATTTCACAGAACGAGCAGTTTTGTACCAAAAAAAATAATAATTTCACGTAGAAAGCATTTAAATCGATCACTGACGTAGCCGATTCGCAAAAACTTTTAACCTTTCTCTCTAGGCACTACTCATTGAGTAGATTTATGTTGTAATGTTTTAATAAGAAAGCGTAATGCTTCAGTTAGCATTTAACCCTGGAGTACAAAAACACGTTCCAACAAGACCGTGAGCAGAGCAAAACAACTACAGAAAATATAGGTGCAGAGATATGACTGTGATACTGCGTAACGTGCAATGTTTACTTTTGGGGCTCAAGGATTTATACGTGACGCAGCACAGTTGGTCACCGGGCATAATTCCAATGTTATGTATGTCACTAAACTTAAAAATATGTCACAAAAAGCCTGTACACAACTGAAAATGCTCTATTATGTTATTTCCTCTCGAATTATACCTAATCTTGTGATATTTTAGACCATAACAGGATGTAAATTTCATAATACACCTCGCGCAAGTGAAAAAGTTTATCAGTAGATTTATCACATACTTCATGGTTATTCAGACAAAAACTTACATTTTCCGCATATCAATATTCTCCGAGTCATTTGCGATAAAACTATGGCGCAAAGATGTTGATCTCGCTCCAAATCCCTCTTTTTAGACGTGGAAACAGCTTTTCGCCATACATTCCTTCTAGCGACTAGCAATGTTGGCCCCCTGGCGATCCCAGACTTCTTTCCGCATGACATAGATATCCGATTACTGGCAAATATTCATTAAATGCAGGGCCACTTTGGACCAGCTGTTTACATGTATCAAAATCTTGTGAAGAGCGAAGTATAAAATCACACTTAGACCCTGTTAGCACTAAGATGAAGATTGGAGTCAAGCATTTGCAAAAAAGTGAAAATTTTGAAATCACCATTTTTTTTGTAAACCTGTTGGCACAGGAAGATGCAAAATTTTTTAATGGACAGATTGCAATTAGAAACTTGGGAATCGTAATAATTTTGACTACCCTGATCTTGATCTTGGTAGCACTGTGAGCCATAATAGTTGAAGTACCATGGATCCATGTAACCTGCGATCAGGCATTTTTCTTTTAAAGGGAGAAGGAAAAAAAATATGCCTGATATATTTATTAGACCAACCGCCCCCTAATTTAACTTAACTAAGGTGTGGTTGAACTGTCATTCACAAAAATCAACCACTGGCAGAATTCACTGGAAATCAAATTAATATATATTTCCTTGAGATGTGAAAAATGTCTACAGAATATAACTTGTACAGTTGCATATATATATGCATGAAAACTTGGCCGTGTTTTGGAAAAACAAATTTGTTCCGAAGTAAGGTGAGATGGCGCTCGGGAGATGTAAACCATGCTGTTATTCCTGTGACTTTAACTTGCAATGCATTCTGTACTCGAAGTTGTCAATTGCTCCACTCTTTTCACGAACTGGAGATCATTATCGTGAAAGTCAAGACCGCACGAGCAATATTTTAAAACTGTTGAACGGATATGAAAATTCTCCGATTAGCTTCCGATTGGATCTCCAGAAGGCTAAGGATTACATATGTTTATCAAGGACAAGATCAAGGGATACCCAAGAGTCGAGTGAGTAAATATATCGCCGTTGTCATTTTGTAAGTAATATATCAAAAACGAGTGTGAGTGTTTCATCAGGGGCTCCACACACCGAGAAAGTAATGAAAGCATGAGGCCACAGGCTGAGTGCTTTTATTGTTTCGAGGTGTTTGGAACCCCTGATGAAAAACGAAGCACAAGTTTTTGATACGGCTTCTCAAATGAAACTATAGGAAATTATGCAGGACATGTTTTCGCAAACGAAACAATAGGAAATTATGCAGTGTTAAATATTTCCCCTTTTCCGAAAGAATGCGTTTGTATGCATGATTCATTAGAGTCCAACCACAAGCGAGGAAGGAGTGGCACGGTGTAGGAGCCAAAAATGGTTTACGAAGAAGAGACTTAAGTGAAGAAAGTCGTATTCCCCATCATCAAGGTATAAAATAAATACGCGTAAGCTATTTTAACGAATAGCGAATTACTCGTGTAAAGAAAAATATCCATTCCTTTGGGAGGTTCGTTCAGATATCACCAGATTTACATTAGGTTTCAAAGCGCTGAACTTACATATTAAGGAAATCGTTATGCTTGAGTCTGAATTGTTGGCAAAGAAAATTTGTCATTGAATTGGAGCAAAACGTAGGTAGAGAGATATCCACCGAAAACTGGTTATGGAACAGTCTTTAGTATTGGACACTATGTGTATTTAAAACAGTTTTAATTTCCAATTTCATGAGTTTTATTGTTAAAATTATTTTATTAAAATGCAAGTTCCCAAGGATGCTAATTTTTTAAATTCTGTTCTTATGCTTAATTTCTTTTGTTTTGATGCGTGAATCTTGATATCCAATGAGGAATCAGATGAAAGCAACGTGTGGTTTGGATACGATATCCAAAACATGTGTGGTTTTCATCTAGGTTTTCATTGGGTATCAAAACTCATGCACGTGACGAATTTAGCCATTTTTTATTAGCTATCAAACTTATGAGTTGATAAACAGTTTTGAAACATTCCAACACTTTTTTGGTTTTCAAGAGACCGGCTGAGAGAATGGCCAAAACATCTTCACTAGAAAAACAGTCTTCCTTCAGAGAATTATAATTGAAATTCGTTGGGGCTTCGACTAACACAAAAGAAAATGCATCCTCGCAAAAACTAGCTTCGTCTGCACCATTCAGTTTTCTTACCAGCCTCTGGCCGGAAGTGTCGTTGAAATATGATAGGTAATCAGAAGACAGCAAATCATAAGTATTGTTTGTCGACCAATCTGAGAAAAAACCGCAATCTGGTTTCTGAACATAAATTATGATCCGTAAATGTATCATGCCCTCCTTCACCGCATCTTAATACAGGGAAGGAGGGTATGATCGCAGGTTAGGATCCATGTTGCTTCTGTGCAGATTCATCTAGCTCAATTAAAATGGCAGGAAGTCATATGCTCACATTTGCTTTGTGATCCACATGGTGCAAAATTTGATGACACAATGACAGATGGATGTCAAGGAACAAAGGATTTTCTTGCCTGATGAAATCTTTACAGTCTTCAAAGCTAGTTGACTTTATCTTTGAAGTTTTGTTGCACTTGCCAAAATTTTGGTGGGTGCTAAAAATAGTTCAAACTAGAAATGGCTTTACGTTGACAGATTTTTGGCTCATCAAACAAAATTTCATGCAGTGTAAACAGGCCTTAATATTCACTCTCAGGCTTTGTACACAATGATTAAAACTGTGGCATTAATACATTATCTGAAGTGTTGACCTGGCACAAATCCTGAAAATAACTACATAAAAAACTTGAATTCCAGCTTGCCCTTGGGACAAGCAGCTCTCAAATTTTGCTTACCCTGGGCAAGACAGTTTGTCCTTTTTATGATTTAGTTGGCAGATGACTTGCCTGATCTTTTGCTCATCAGACAAGTAACAATGAAAAGTTGCTTGCCCAGCAGGAAAATTTACTTGCCCTGGATGAATGGATGGAACTAACCTTTTTCAAGTCCTGCCATGCAACAGTCTTGTGCAGCAAACCATGTGAAGGCAAATTGCCATCTTTCTAGTTATTTTAAAGGGGCTCAGTCACAGCATCTTGAGTTATTTTGAACATCGAAAAAATAACCGTTAAATTGAAGGAAACCTAAAAATAACACTTTATAAAGATAGAAAAACATCAAAGAGATAATAGTAAACCATAAAGTAACAAGGATGATCAAGGATGGAGAAGATTGACACGGATTGCAAACAAGGAATTTGAAAAGTTTTGCTCAGCTTTTCAAATGTGACTGAGCCCCTTTAAAAACAAATTAATGGCACAATGTGTGGCTCCAGAAAACATCCATACCCCTGCCATTGAAGGAATTTGAAATTCTGGGGAGGGAGGTGGGGAGGTTTAAGACTCTGGGAATTCTAGAGGGGAGAGGGGTTGGACGGTCAATCTAGTTTCTTGAGGTTCTTCAATTCAGTATAGATTAAAGTATTGATCTACCTGTTGAAAAATCCTTTCTTACTTACTAAGTAGATCTTACACTTGACAACATAGTAGCCAACCTTGTTCCCAGGTCTCTCATCTTACTGCCCCCCTCCCGGAGCAAGCAAGGAGAGACCCTGGTTGGGTCTGCTCTAATTGCACTTTGACAATTGAGAACATTAGTGAGGGGTCCTTTGAGTCGAGACTGTTTGTCTTTGTTGAATTCAAAGTATTGTGCTGTGCTGCTACTGATATTACCCAGGATGTTTAACAGTGCTTAGCCTTCATGCTGAAATTTTGAATAATATCTATTCCATTATTTATCTAAAGGTTAAACAGATCTGTCTTGAAATAATTTACCAGTATTATCCACTGGATACCTGTGGAAAGTCAGTCATATTCAACTACAGGTATGGCATTCAAGCAGTGCAGGTTCATCCCATAGCAACAATTTTTTGTTGTTTCTCCTTTGAATGGGCTTGATGAAAACAATGCAAAAAAACATAATGTTTCGAGAAAGATGTACAGCTTTCTCAAGCAAAACTACACTGTATGGCAGTGTCTGAAGAAAAACTGGATGAAGAGTCAATACTTAGCCCTAAAAGATATCTTGCAATAGAGCAAGGTGTCAAACTCTGTGAAGTGACATGCAGTTAACAGCACAAACCATGCAGATCTGTGACTTCTAAAAATATGCAATATTAAACATCGTCAAATATAAACAACAACAACAACTAGTTGTAGTTTTCACTAGAGCTGCCCCACCCTAGAGTACAGTTTTTTTTGTATTTCAAGTTTGGCTTGTTGTTTACAGTTCTTGTAATTTTTCTGGTATGATGTTTTGAATTTGTGGCAAGTGCTATACTTTGGTATTAGTAATTTGGGATCCCAAAATACTACAAGTGTACAAAATGTCGACTTCTGGTGAGCGGTCCTGGTAGACATTTTTTTGCCCCTCTGGTTTCAAAATACGATTTCTTTGTCATTATCCAGTTGAGAAGAAGGAGAATGCAGGGACTTTAGTGAGCCTTTCACATCATGATTGTTACAGGTACATGTAGCATTGTAGAACAATTTATTATCATATTTTGAACTTGACAATTTGCACTGAATAGGTTATTAATTGGATACATAAAATTATAGCTTGAAAGTACAGTTTTAAATATAACTTGTTTGATAGGCTATGAAAAATTGGTCTGTTGAATAGAACGTTTTATTATTATGAACTGTAAAAACGTAAAGTTGATGAATTATAATTTGAACCGTATATACAATGTAATTTTCATAATTGATAAGAGCTTTTTTTCAATCTAACTATTGTGATGTGGTATCAAAATGGGAAAGAAGTACTGGAACTATATGTACAATATATTAGGCCTATAAAAAGTGGAAAAAAAGAGAAAAGTATGAATTTTGACTGATACCGTATATACAATATATTTTTTCACAATTTATTTCAAGTGACAATTATGTTTTTTAACTCTAATTATGTAAACTGGTATGAATGAATTTGCAACTGGAACAATATACTTATGAATAATAATTAAGAAATAAAGTATTGTTTGAGAATAAAGCATTGTTTGAATTATTCTAAGAGTGCTTATCGACTGTTGCGCTTTGCGGTGGAGAATAACGTTATAAAGCTGGATAACACCATAACATCTTTTTTGTGAAATTTTGTTGCTAAGAAAGCATAGGGTACTGACATGAAAAATGTTTACAGATATGGACTTCACATCGTAATGCACTGTTCTTTGATGTCTTGTCTGAACTTTTAGAGCTATCCTTAAATGTTATTTTATGCAACAGTGTCAAAATATGATATGGGTAATCCAATGTGAGACAATGTCTGTTATTATTAGTCAGTTTTTGATTTTTCGTGGGTTGGTGCTTTTGCAGGTGATCCACTATCTCAGTAATAAATTTACTGTTTCGTGTTAAGGTAAAGTCGATATTTTAGAGCAACAGCAGCCTTTCCATTAGTAGCTTTAATATCTAAGTTGTTCCCGTAGTGGAAAATGTCCTCTTTTAAGTATGATATCACTCTGAAAATAATCCAAAGGCGTATCACCATTTACAACCAGTAATTTCCTTTCTTTGACTACTGTTTACTTTCAGTTGTGCTTCGAGTCCTTCGCACCCAGTAAACACGGATTTGCCTCTGACATATCCTCAAGTTGCCAAGTCTTTTGGCCTTGTGGAATAATCTTGATTTGTTGCTGACAAATCAGAAGTTATCAAGTCTTCAGTCATAATGCTAAGGTTACACCATCTTCTGAGCATCGATGAAGTTATTTCTGTGTTATTTTCTGTATAAAACAAATGATTCAAGACAGCTTTTAAGTCCAACAAAGACAAAAGAGCACTTACCGTGCTTCGATTGAGGTTTCACACAACTTTTTCTCTTTTGACAGATTTTGGTCACTTTTTTTAACTCAAAACTACGTTTAATTGCTACAAAGATGCTATACGTACTTACTGTTGGACTTTGAAACGCTTGATAGGGAATAAGGTGGCAAAAACAGACGCTTTTCAGGGACGCTTGAACTTGAGATCTGAACCAAGGACAAAGCTGGTGGCAAAGATGCTGATCCCGCAAGGCTTGTGCAAGTGTCTCTTTGTTGACCGCCCATGACGATTTGCGGGCATAATGTTGATACCTTGCGGATATGCAAGCGATCAAATTGAGATTTTTTCCAGCTACAATCTACTGGAGATAGTGACCATTCTCTCTTCTCCAGTCTTCATCTATATTAGGTGGGGAGTTCTAAGGTGCCTCCTCGGTTTTTTGGCCCTCTTTGGCCAAAAACCCTGCAGGAGCAATAACAGCAACAGCATCGAATCATTATCTTGTTGACAAAATGAATTAAACTGAATTTACTTTCTAAGCTTTTTAATTTGAATTCAAATCTCGTACTTGCCCTGGGCTATCTCAAGACAGCTTTGAAAACCTGGCCCAGGTATTGCTAAAAAGCAAACAGTGAACAACTTGTTAGATGTAATCGTTAACTATTTATTTGGAATTCCACAAGTAAACAATTGCTGAAAATTACTATAAAATGAAACTGTTACTTTCAAGTCTTTCTAATTGTGGCATTAAAGACCCAAGACACTTTTTTTTGTGCTGAACACTGGTACACTATAAATTGTGTTTGAATAGGAAAATGTATTTTCTAGTGAGAAATAGTGGACAATAAAGTTTTTTTTTGAATAAACAGGAAATTACGTGTAACATTCTATACAATATGATGACCATTTTGGCACTAAACTGAAGTGAACATGAACATTCTGAAAAAGAAAAAAAGGATTTCTGCATTTTGGTTGATAACAACAACAACATTTGGTGGATCTTCAAATAGCCTCAAATGAAACTTTCATAGAGCCTTTAGAATAACTCAAAATACAGAATATGATATCTAACTTTTAATATAATCAAATAGCCCCAAGAGAAACTTCCATGACCTCATTAGAGGCTGTGTTATAAGTTATGCAGAAGGTAGATTTGATGTTCAGCAGATCCATAGAAGCTCTTCCTCTGATGTTATGTTAAGGTTAGTGCTGGTTACAAGTGCAGCCAGTTTATGCACCTCAAGATGAAAGATGCGCAGGAAGATGTTTTCATCATCATCCTGCAGGATGCAATTTTTCCGTTACATTGGACTGATACCTTTTTGCATGATGCACATGAAAGATTTTTCGACCTGTTTTGTACACCAATCAATTTGGCTGATATTTTGTTTTGTGTTAGTGACTCCATTTCTGAAGTGGCTTGTGCCAAGCTTTGTGTAAAAGGAGGAATCTCTTTGTCAAGAAACTGCTCTGACTTCAGAGTATTCAGATAGTGGATTGCATTGGTCTCCTTGATCTTCAAGTTTGTCACAATGTTCTTGCCACAGAAGAAGTTTTATAGAAGTGGTGTGGCCAACGAGAATGACCTCTTGGTTTTTAAGAGTGTGGTCATATGAAGGACACATGTTTGAAATAGCAATGTTTTAGCAGTGTTATACCAAAGTATACAATTCTTGTAATTCTTACACAAATGGTTAACAAAAGAGGTGCTAGGAAGACTACTTAAAATGCAACATTTTAACCTTTGTTTTGTGGTTCTTTTTTCGACTTTCTTAGGACTCTGCTAACAGGAATTTGGGAAGGTTCCCTATCCCTCGTTTTTTTGTGCCTCCCTTGTTTAGTGATTTATATTTGTCGCAGCAAGATTCTTAACAGGCGTCGGCCTTTAATGGTTCACTTACATTACACCTCTAAATTTCACACTTTTCAAGGGAATCGTTCATCAAAGCCTTGAGTGGAATGTGTGTATGCTACCATGGGCTGGTTTTTAAGTTTTTCCAAATGA
>JAHPZR010053870.1:30000-38486 GCA_019787425.1 Platygyra sinensis | reverse complement strand
TCGAAATATTTTGCAGAATTTTTTTGAGCCCAGTATGGAATCGCCATATTAGTGTACCTCTGTGGGGCTGGAAAATAGTGCGAACATATAGAACCCTATTTGACTAATTATCTATACTGCACAAACAAGCTAGCATTTAGACAAAAAACTTTTCCTAATACTTTTTTCTGAATAGGCTTAAAATCCCTTGAGAAATACATATTTACATTAGTTCGTGGCTTTATGTAACACACCACCATACCTCTGAAATTCAAGATGCGCTGGTTTTCAGACGAAGCAAGCAGCTACTGCCCTTGTCTGATGAGGATAAAAGGTTAATTTTGGTGTCTCTTTAGTTTTGGATTTTACAACACGGGACGTCACGTGCAAGGGATAAATAATTTTGTGATACAAACCAAATGAATTATCGTATATAACCAGATTCTCGCAATGAACTTCACAGGCCTGTGATTTTAAAGCGTTGGAAAATCATTAATTATTACTCTTGTTACGTAACAAATGTCATTCAAAATAACAATCAAAAAGTTTCTTTGCTGCTTGAGAGAACACTGAACACTGTCTTGCAAAAGTTTCTCAGCTCATTTGCTTGATAGTGTCGTAGAGTCCTCCATTAATTGATGAGGTCTTCCAGCAACATTAAAGAGACCAAAAAAATAAAAAATAAACAAATTGATGTAAAGTGAGCTAGATAATATGGCCGATAATATGTAAGAGATTTTATGTGAGCGCTTTACTGTACTTATATACAAGCAACAATTTCTGCATTCTGATTGGTTAAGAACATGTCAATTAATCCCAAATCAGTGTAAAAAAGTGTAATTGAGTTTGAAAATGATTGACAGCTCCTGCTTTGAGCTCGGACAAACAAAATGGCTGACATAGATTAAACGAAGATTGAAGCTCTTAACTTTCATTTCATTACAATTACCTCATAACGAAGCTAAGTGCAAAGCTCAAGCAAAGCTCAAAAACAATTACTAAACTAGTAAAAGTAGATATAAGCTTACACAAAAGCCGCGAGGTCAAAAACTTGAACATAAACTTGAGCTTGAGTGAATGAAAATATGCCGGCGTCGATCACGACTGCATTACAAAATACCAGTTAAAGAAGTAAATTTTAAAATTCTTGAACACCACGAAATAAAACGCGAAGAAGGACCCAACAAGACGTCCTAAGAACCGGCCACATTTTACTTTTTAAGACAAAAAGTGCAAGCATTTTACTTTTGTGAAAGAACTGAAACGGCGAGCTTAGAGATTAGAAAGGTCGTTCCCTAACAAAACTCGGTAAACGCTTCAGGAGGCAAATCTAACCTGTACAACGTCCAGTGAAGAAGCTTAAGTCAGGAAGCAACCAGAAGAGGTTAAAAAGATGTCCTTCAGAGCTAAGAAATTCCGTTTCTTGGTAGATTTTAGCTTCGTTTCTCGGTATTTTGGTCAAAGTAACTTGTACCACAGCCAGGTTCAATAGTTTCTTGCACACAGTTTCTCAACCACTCAAAAAACATTTGGTAAAAAAGCCGCATTAAAACCGCAAAGTCTGGGAGTTTTTCCTCTGCTTTGTGGTCAAGTTCTGCTCAGTTTTCAAACATGACCTGGAGAGAGTGAATGAATTTTTACGCTTGAATTCACCTGTCAAATTTACCTGTCATCCGATAAAGTTGACATAGCTTGTTGCCTCCATTTGTCACGCAAAACACTGAAGCGTGACAGAAATTGTTACTTGTATATTATTAACAAGTAATCAAATGATTTTTCTCGTACAATTTGGAATAAATAAGCACTTGTAAATTTGTCAAAGACAACAAATTGCACTCGCCTTACGGGCTAGTGCAATTTTTTGTAATCTTTGAAAATTTACTCGTGCTTATTTATTCCAAATTGCACTCGAAATCATTTGATTACCTATACTAATAAAATAAACCAAACTTTAACTTTCATTTCGTCATCCTAATCAGCTTGTAGTGTTGTCGGCTCACTTATTTGTTCATATTTCGTCAAAATTCAACAGAAGAAACAGTACTGAAGAAAATGTCAAATGGTCCAAAACCTAACAGCAAACCCCTGCTTAACCTGAAACTAGTTTTGTTTTTCAGTAGCAAGAAGCTCTTAAAAGAAATGACTTAAATATATCTTAGTAGTAAGCATAAATTAAAACAATGAAGAATTTGGGTATAAATGAAAAGGATGAGTCAAATCAAAACACTAAAAGGTTTTGATTCCCAAACATGATTGTCCAAACAACAGGAATTCAAAGTGTTATTAGTGATATGAAGCTTCTGTTTATTGATGCCACGGCACAGTAAGATTCCATTCTGAGTTTGTTATTTGCAATGAAATACAAGATCGTATTAAGTTTGATTTTAGTCACACAAGTAACCCACTTAGTTAGAAGGGTGAATTCTTTAACTTTGCGATTACTTACTTTTTTGGGAAAATCAAATGACACGTTATCCCCAATCAACATAAACGGTGCCCACTCGTGGACCTTGCTAAAGCCGTTCTCTCTCATCCACTTCATGGCTTCATAAAGAGACTCACTGGCACTTACTCCACGAACAAGATGCTGGTAAAAGTGACTCATCAACTGCTCTGTTGCTTTGTCATCCAAAGCCCACAGTGACACCAACACTGAGCGGGCACCAGATCCTAAGAACGCAGCAATTCCAACAACTCCCTCGGCTTTAATTTGTCCACGGCCACTGTGACAACAGCTTAGTACGACCAGTTTAGCTCGCACTTGGACTTGTGAAATGTCAGAAATTTTCAATAGATAGTCGTCTTCTTGTGGAGTCTCATTAGTCGAGCCAGTAGGAGCAAGAGCAATTTCTCCTCTTTCCGCATTACCATGTGCGGCAACATGTATCAGACTCACTGATTTTATCCTCTGAAGTACTGCTTGCTTCGTTGCGTGCTGTCCTAACAAAGGCTTGACGCCTAGAATTTTCCCAATCATCTCTGCTTCCTTTCTTGCACCAGGCAATGGCACAAATTTCTTATTGACATTTCCCCTGTAAATCACCACACCAACATCAGGATCACCCACTACCAGAGCACCAGTCTGACTGTGATAGTCTGCAGGACTGGCCTGAATGAGCTTCAGAGTCGTCAAAGAAGGAACCACGCGAATTCTAAAAGTCTCAGATAAGTACTTTCCACTTTCATCAAGTAAAGCTGGAAATGGAACACGGTACAGGCTGCGATCAGGAACAATGATGACTTCAGGCTCGTCAAGTAAGTCGGCCAAGGGATTAATGAGCATTTCGTAGAACAACGTTAGACTCAGTACTAGTTTGGGATCAGCCGTATCCTTTCTTCCCCGAAAAGTTTCAAGACTCTCTTCATGACAAGATTCCAGTTTCAGCTCAATGTCATTGAAAGATCGATCTTCGCAAACTTCTTCCGGTAAAATTCCAAAGCTGCGGAAGCTTTCAGCCATGATAGCAAAAAATTCGTCTAAATTTCTAGCAACCTTTGCTAATCTGGTGTAAAGGGTCGTTTCCTCCACTCTGATAAATCGGAAATGAATTGCTCCGCTTTTTTTCAGAAGCCACAAAAAGACTTCTTCCAAATCATAGGAAATGTAGAGACATGTGCAGTTGGTTTCGTTCTGCATGACATTTTCATTGCAGGTCCATGATTGCGGTTCAGCTGATATGTGTTTTTCAACAGAGTACTGAGTTGCCATCAGGTCTGCTAGGGCTCTAGCCCGTCCCAGCTCCACAACATTAAGGGCATCCTTAGAATTTCCTGAGATACAAAACAAGCTACTGAGCACTTGGTAGGAAAAACTGTGCTTGTCTGCCAGTGATATCTTAATTTGATCACTTTCTGCATTAAAACCTCGCAAATCTTCGCATTTCTGGACACTTTGGCACAGGTAGGAAAACGCTTCCTGAAACTTTTTTAGTGAAAGCTTTGTGAATGTCAGCGACAAATAACACTGAAGCTCAATTTCGGCGGATCTACTATTGTTAAATAATGAAGCGAGTGCCTTCTCAAAAGATTTCTCAGCCATGGTATGCTCCTCAAGTGTTTGAGATACATATCCCAGGCGATGGTAACTTATGGCTTCTTGTTGTCTGTCACCAATTTGACGTGTGATCGCAGCAGATTTCTCGAAATATTCTTTAGCCTTGACATTATCGCCAAGAGATAGAAACCAAAAGCCTAGGTTTCCATAAACAATTGCTTCTTCTGCTATGCATCCAATTTCACTAAAGATTGCAAGTGCTTTATCAGAATATTCTTTACTGTGTCTATATTTTCTAAGAGAGAGAGACAATCTCCCTAGATTTGCATAAACTTCGGCCTCGCCACGCCTGTCACCGATTTCCATTCTGATCGTCAGTGCTTTTTCAAAAAATTCTTTAGCTTTCACATACTCGTCAAGATTTTGAAATAAATTCCCCATGTAGCTGTAATTGTTTGCTTCTCCCCTTTTGTCACCAAGTTTCTTGGTGATTGCAATTGCTCTCTCATAATATTCTTTAGCTTTGACATACTGACCGAGAGAATGAAACATAGTTCCAAGGTTTCCATAACATAACGCTTCTCCTGCTCTATCACCAATTTCCATTGTGATCGCAAGTCCTTTCTCCAGATATTCTTTAGCTTCGACAAATTGACCGAGAGATTCACACACTGTTCCTTAGTTTCCACAATCTCTCGCCTCTCCCTGAGATTGAAACACAGAGCCCAGGCTCACATAACATCTTGCTACTCTTTGTGTGTCATTTATTTCTAAACTGATAGCAAGTGCTTTCTCCAGAAATTGTTTAGCTTTAACATATTGACCAAGTGATTTAAACACAGCTCCGAGGTTTCCATTGCATGTTGCTTCCCCTCCTCTGTCACCAATTTCTGTCATGATAGTGTTTGTTCTCTCATAAAGTTCTTCTGCCTCTAAATACATACTTTGAGTGTAATACACGTTTGCAAGTAATACGCCAAGGTTTCCTTCCTGTACTTTCTCACCACACTCGCGACAAATGGCGAGAAATTTCCTGCCGTATGTTATTGCATTTGTATTATCACTGATTCCACGGTACCCCAGGAACATTATTTCATAGATTGCTGTGTAGAAGGTTTGACCAATTTGCTTTGCTTTACTTGGTTCTATGCTATTTAGCAAAACCAGACTCTCCTTGCAAAACTCGATGGCTTTTAAAGCTCGACAGGTGTTGAGAAGAAAAGTAGCAACCAATAAACCAATGAAGAAGGCTTGTATCATTTCTGTTATGTTATTCATGACGCCTTCTTTCTGTGAACCTTGAATTGAATAGAAAAACAGTTTTGCCGCATTGTGTTTTGCTTTTGTCAAAACCCCAAAGACCAGGAAAAGGTAATTTTTCGGCAAACAAATCAACTTTCCAAATCCGCTCATCATTTGAATTGCTACTCGTGGTTTGCAAGCTAACACGCGCCACAAGAAGTAACTTTCGCTGTCTTTTTCTTCGAAGTGTTTTGGTAAATCAAGAATACGAAATCAAACGCCTTTTATGGTCTCAGTTAAAAGACGTTTTGAATAGGGAAATTTGTTATTGATACATACCTCTTACTAACCGAGTTTGAGGGCCGTACTGTAAGTTACTGACCGAGTTTTTTTTTTCCATTGGTTCTTGGCTCAAACGCAAAGCGCGCGTGCTATAAATCAAAGGGAAGAAACCAGAATCCGTAACTTACAGCACGGACCGAGTAAACGAGGGTAGCAAGATATTTATTATTTCTCTACAGTTTATGTCTGACGGGTTCGGGAACGATTTCTATTCACACGGAACGGCTTCAAATTTCACAAGCAAATGAAAGTTTTAAACTTTTACTTGCTAACAAAATTAAAAACACCTGTGGAAAACGAAACATTTTGGCAACATAAACAGCTTTACAATTTTAGCGGGCCCTACACCAGAATATTGCCCTCTAAATTGACCAATCACAGCGCGCGTACTAACTGTGAGAATGTAACAAGATAATTAGCAACTGAAGCTTGTGTTGTAACTGAATTGAATGAGAAATCGTATTTTAAACAAAAATATCGTTTTTGATTGGTTTTGCTACTGGCTATTTATCACAAAATTGGTGCGCGATCATGTACTTACTATTAACAGGAGCCAGCGTACTTACTATTAACAGCCCGCTAGCATGACGTAAAGAAGGTCTGAAGGTCACACTAGTGTCTGTGATTGGTGGATTTCGATCCGATCTGCCGATAACATGTATGATTGACGGAAATTTTGGAAACGTTTCCGCGGGTGTTTTGTTTTCGAAAGTCGCGTATCATTGAAAACGGTAGTAAGCATTGTTTGGCAAACTCACAAATTAACTCGATACCGGAGTAAACAGTTTTCTTACAGAATTTTTCTCTACAAAACAAACACAAAAGGTTACGGGAATAACTAGCCGGCGAGCGGATTTTATTCATTCACAGCGCGAAATTAAAGAAATTCTCGACCCTGAAAAACACACCTTTTCCATTAAATCAGAGCATAGAAGTACATAGAAGAGCGCTGGTTATTCTTCTCTGCCTTATTCCCTGTCATCTCTGTGAAATATCGGCAAGAGAATCTCGCAACTCTCACCATTTGATCACGCAACGTGAAAACATTCATACGAGAGCCCACGACACGTGCTTGGATCAGCGAGGATATATGACGTCAGGATGGCGCAATTTGTTCTAAAAATAGAAAAATTGTCCCATATCATGGTTCCGCGCGCATCCCAAGACATACGGTCTCCGTCCCCGATTATGGCTCCTGCTATTAACTTAATGCTATAGGAGTGATTTGAGCTCTAGGAAGCAAGGAAATACAAACAAGTAGGTTTTGATTTGTTGAAGAAAATACGGAGAAATAACCAACTGTTTTCTTTAGTGCAATGTTTTGAAAGAGCAATTTCGCGAAAAAAGAGAGCACGAGGGGTACGAAAATTAATCTTTCATATATAGGTCTTGCTCCTCAGATAACCTCTCAATTTATTTTAGATCACTGCTGGTTTTACAAATCCCTGGAGGGTCTGGAAACACGGACTGTCCTGCGACGCAATTTATACTCATGAAGCAAAGCCAAGCACCTTTACGCTCATTTTCATTTTCCAAGAAAACATCCACGAAAGAACTGGGTATCATATCTTAAAATAAGAGGAATTATCTTAAGCATAAGGCCTGTATGGGAAATATTCTCTAGTTCATTCTCTCTTGACGAAACTAATCCGTCATCTGTCCAACTCTGCGGTCCATATCGTGTATTTATGGCCGCACAGGGAATCAATTAGAATTTTCCTTTTCTTCTTAGAACAGTTTGCCATGTCATAATAATCTGCGAACAGGGGAGTTTTTCTGGAATCTGTATATGCGTTTTGTCCGTTACCAGTCTAATCCACGCCTGATACAATTCCCTTTTACAACGTGGGTAGCCTTTTTGAAGGAAAGTCATAGTCTCAACGATAGCTGGACATTCGCGAAGAAAAAGGGCGGAACTGATTATGATTGCGAAGAGTTCAAGTCATACTTCTTTATGCATTGCTCAACGATGTTCTAAGACAGCAGAACCATTTTATGCAGGAAAAACACAGAAGAAAATACTTCAAAACTGGACTGTATGCTAGTTAGTTTATCTCATTTATGGGACAGCGAGTAAAGAAATCGTGTGCTAAGCAATAATTCTGAAAAATTACAGAAAACATTTTGTTACGCATAATAATTTCGCTATTCTCAAAATAATGTACATTAAGTTGTAGGAGTAAGGTTTTCAGTGCTCGCTTTCTTACAGAATGTTTTCTAAATCACAATTGTGAATGAACTATTATCGTCAGCTTAATCCTGGACTTCAAGGCCACATTTCACCTTGATTAAATATACAGCCACTAACTTGTATGTGTATATCTCAGCGACACAATAAATTGGCCTATTTAAATGTTTAGTGACACTCAACACGACATAACATATGAAAGAGCAAAAAGATATAAAAACACAAGCCAAGTTGTACTTACAGCAGTGCTGAAGACAGATGACACCTCGTATTTCTTGAACAAAGTGAACCTCACTGCGAAATTTATTTTATACTGTTTGCTTTGGAAAGTAAAATATCGGGGCACTGTCATTCTGAAGGTCATCCGCTCCTTCGGAAAATTGGGAATTGAAACTTGCTGGTGAGTTCATAGGCCACGAAAACAATATTTGCAAATCTATGACATTGATGACATTTGAAAAATGAAATAAGTTTTTGGGAATTTTGAACAAAGAAGTTATTTAGATGGGGAAAATATAGATGTCGAAATCACGAAATAAAGATGTTAGTTGCTGATTGTCATAACGTGTCTTGCCCAATGCGCGATTAAAAAGAATGCTTGAGACTGAAGGAAACTGAAAAAAAATTTCCCTTAAACCAAGCAATGGCTTAAAGGAACTCATTTAGACTGTTTACAGCCGTCTGTTTTCGCGTATTTTTTATTCCCCGTTGAATGCGCGGGTAGGATCGCGAGAGAGCTGG